>CM066033.1:58307449-58597449 GCA_033557465.1 Ichthyophis bannanicus | reverse complement strand
ACTCATTTTTTCCACGTATGCAGCCACATATGCACATCAAAGGCCTTCTGAATAAAATTGGCTTAGACCACATGAAAACTGCTAACAAACTAAACTCTATATCTTTCCAATATTGAACTCAACACCCAAACAGCAGGAAGAAAAATAATAATAATAAACCAAACCCTGTTTAGTGAAACACCCAATTTTCCTATAAGGGAGATATATACCAAGGACTGGGAGAGAATAAGCCTCAGATGAGGGTTCCTGGCAATGCGGAGCAAAAACCCTGCTAACAGCTCATAGGGAAACCCCCTGATGTCATTCATAGGCTTATAGTGCAAAGTCAATTTTTTCAATTTGCAAATGCATTTAAAAACACTGAAAAACCATAGAAGCCCGCTCTCCTTGGAATGAGTTTTTTCTTTTTGATGATAAAAAAACTTTGGACAAGCTACCTAACCTCTACCTGCCCTCCATCATGGAATCCTACCTGTAAATACTTATAGTTTCATATGCATGCCATCAAGTTAATGTAAATAGTTCCTGTTCTACCTATATCTATATCTGAGTTAAATGTACACCACTAGTTCAGCCTAAAAAATAAATCAATAAAACTACCATCGTAGAGTGCGGAGGTTGGGCGCGGTGCACAAGTATGCACGTAGATTGTAAAATGTAATCTACATGTGTTCTTGAAAAATCTAGATGCAACATTTACATCAGCTCTAGAGCAGGGGTAACTTTTTTACAACCCTAAACACTTTGCTGGACAGACTAGACAGGCCCTGCTGGTCTTTATCTGCCATCATTTGCTATGTTACTGCCCAGTGTGGCTTACAATAAAAGTAAATATATATGAGCTTGAAGACAGTTCAGTAACATGTTACATAAAACATTTTAAAAAAGGACAATGGGCCCGATATTTAAAAGGCATTTGTATGGTTTACGGCCAGTAAACCGTGTAAATGCCTTCAACGGGGATATTCAACGGCACCTACATGGTTAGTGCCATTGAATATTTCTTTATTTAAAAGTTTTCTATACCGCCTTGCACATCATCAAAGTGGTTTACAAAGAACAATGAACCAATCCATTATAACATTAGTAAGAATTCCATTATAATGGCAGGTGGTATGATAATCAAACAATTACAAAAGATTAATTTAGGAGAGGACGTGAATTTAACAGGATTTACTTAATCAACTTATATACAATATAATTATAATCATAATGTAAACTATGTCCCCTATGCGCCTCGATGTTACCCAGTTAGCATCGGGAGATGTTGGGGGTGGCAATCCTACTTGGTTAGCGATCCACAGCTAAACCTAAGTCAGCTTTTGGCGTGTTAGTTTTAGTCGCGGATGCTAACCAGTTAGTGGTGCAATATCACCACTACCCGCTTAGGTTCTGCAGTGATTTTCCCTGAGCACCAAAACCAGATATTCAATACCGTCGCTTCAGCATTAAATATCTGGGGTTAGTGGTGAGCGGGCAGGGCTGTGTGCCATACCAACATATACCCTGCCTAGCTGAATATCGGTCCCAATATGTCCACCCATAATCTACTTCTCCAGAGACTCATTAGCCTCCTGTCCCATCAAATGTGTTGTTGTTGTTGTTAAGTGCCGTCGAGTCGGAGTCGACCCTCTGTTCGGTCTTGAGTCAGGCGGCTCATTGTTGACCGACTGGTATCCGTAGCTGCTGTTATTGTATCGATCCATCTCATTGCTGGCTTTCCTCTTTTGCGCTGACCTTCTATCTTGCCAAGCATGATGTCTTTCTCTAATGATCTCTCTCTTCGCATGATGTGTCCAAAGTATGAAAGTCGAAGTCTTGTCATCTGAGCTTCTAAAGAAAGCTTAGGATTGATCTCCTCTAGTACCGACTGGTTTGTTCTTCGGGCAGTCCATGGTATACACAGTATTCGCCGCCAGCACCATAATTCAAAGGCATCAGTTTTCTTCCTGTCTATCTTTTTCACTGTCCAGCTTTCACATCCATATGATGTTATTGAAAATACCATGGCTTGAACAAGTCGAATCTTTGTATGGAGAGAGACATCTCTGCTCTTGAGAATCTTATCTAGGTCTTTCATAGCCATTCTGCCAAGAGCAATGCGTCGTCTGATTTCTTGACTGCTTGTTGCTTCTTTATTGATAGTTGATCCAAGTTGGTTAAAGTTGTTCACGATTTCAATTTCTTCTCCTTCAATGATGAACCTGTTGATTATGCCAGTTGTCATAATCTTTGTCTTCTTTACATTAAGGTGCAGGCCCATTTTGAGACTATGTTCTTTGATTGTGACAAGCAAATGTTTCAGATCATCTTCACTTTCAGCCAGTAATGTGGTATCATCAGCATAGCAAATGTACAAGAGCTTAAAAGCCAAACATGTTACATTAAACATAAGAAGTTGAAAAATGCACACTTACAGTGTAACCCATTGGTGTGTCTCAGACTTGGGCATTTCTGTGTGGGAGAGAAGCAAGATGTTATGTGAGGAGGGGCATCAATGCTTAGGGATAGTGGTTATGGGCTGTGGAGTGGCTGCTGATGTGTATACGTATCAGAGGCAAGGGGTGAGGAGAGTTTTAAATCTGGGAATATGTAAGTGGGACGTCAGAAGGTGGGGTGATGTATGTATGTGTTGATGTTTGTGTGTCAGGGATGGGTTTTGTGTGTATCAGTGAGAGGATGGGGATGAATGTCGATGTGTTTGTGTGGGCATAAACGCTTCCCTCCCTATTGCTCTGTTTCCTGTCCTTCCTCCCCTTCACTGTGCTCACTTTCCTCCGCCCCTCCACCACCCTCCATTGTGGACTCTTCCCCATCACTCCTTTGCACTCTCTAACTTTCTCTCCTACCAGCCATCCGTACATTCTCCGTCCATTCCCTCCCTCTCCCCCTTGCATTCTCCAAATGCCTCACCCCTTCCCGTTCCCTACAGCTTCCTGTCACCTGTCTCCTCTGCTTTTTCACCGGCTGGCTGCCGCATGGCTTCTGTTGCTGTGCTGACGGTAGATGGGTTCTGTGACTTTTCCTGTAGCAGCCAAAGGCCTCAATGCTCATTCCAGCGGTAAGGCCTGACCTCCCTGCCACCGACAACTGCGTTTAACATTTCCCTGCTGCTCCTCCTCTTTCGTGGCAGGGCCTGCTCCTGTTCATTTGTGTGGCAAGGCCCAGCCTCCCCTGCCACTGTAGGCTGCTGCTTTTCATTGGGATGGCGGAATCTGACAAGTTCTTTCACATTTCTACAGGGGCTACTCAACGACCCTTTAACCTTGCAACTGAAGGGGTACGCATCTACTTACACAAGCACAAGCAAACAGATGTGTATGGACAGACAGACAAACACACAAACTAAACTAATGGAGCCCTCCAAAAGCTGCTATCTCTTCTGCAAAATGCCCCTAAAAAGGAAATAACATATCCAACCCTAATCTAACCCTCCAGAGATTTAGCCTCTTCTCGCCACCCAATCACCTCTTTGCAAATTTCCACCACAAATCATCTGGAAAATGAGTCAAGTGTATTTTGTAGAATTTCCTTTTAAAATTCTGCAAGAATTTTCCTTCTTTTAACTTTAGAAAGCCCATGAATAAATTTTCTGATTAATTCTTCCATGGATTATTTACACTTTCATCTTCCTTCTGCAAAAGAGGTGTACCATTTAGTAAATGTAGTCTCTATTCTGTGAACTTCACCAGTGTGTAAAATATCTTTGTGTGATGGTCCCTTGCCCGTGGCATGAGAAAGAAATTCAATGAGCCTTATGCCTTCAGATGTTCAGCCAGTCCTGTGGCTCTGCAATGAAAAGAACTAAGACCTTTCCAAGATCGACAGCTGCTGAGATGTTTAAATCCCATAGCAAGGCAGTGGTCTTCTTCCATTATTTAATTCTGGCCTTCTACAGAAGAGAGAGGAATTTCTGTATAGTATTAGCAAAGCATTTCCATTCTTGACTTTCTTTTTGATCTTTTGCAAACCATATGATAGCTTTCCCCCAGAATCTGCACACACGCTTTCCTTCTTCAGATGTGGTTCCATCTCATCTACCATACTGGCTTTGGATCACTTTTGCATTGCTCCCAACCTGCAGATAATTGAGTTCATGAGGGCATCTTGCAGAACATAGTTGCCCAAGAGCGCATGGTTTGGAAGGATGTATCCTTGAAGGATACTAGCAAAATAGAGCATCCCAATGGAGAGGTTCCAATAAAGAGGTCCCAATAGAGAGGTCCCAATAGAGAGGTTCCAATAGAGAGGTTCCAATAAAGATAAAAGTAACCCAGATGAGTACAGAGCTGAAAGATTACAAATTACCCCCATCAGCTGATAACTAGACTAATATGAATAAAACACAACCTCTAAAATGCCTGTATGCAAATGCTAGAAGTCTAAAAAAATAAGATTGGAGAATTAAAATATATAGCACTAAATGAGAGGTTAAATATGATTGGTATCTCAGAGACATGGTGGAAGGAGGACAACCAGAGGGACACTGTGATACCTGGGTACAAACTATATCGTAATGATAGAGCAGATCAAATTGGTGGAGGTGTTGTGCATTGGGCATTGAGTCACATAGGATTAAAGTATTGCAGGAAACGAAATGTACTGTAAAATCTCTATGGATAGAAATTCCATGTAAAAAGGGGAAGGTGATGACAGTAGGGGTGTACTACTGACCGCCTGGCCAGAATGAACAAATGGATGATGAAATGCTAAAAGAAATCAAGGAAGCTAACAAAGGTTACAGCACAGTAATAATGGGTAATTTCAATTACCCCTGTATCGACTGGGTCAATGTCACAGCAGAAAAAAACCAGTCCAAAAAGTGGATAGCAGAGGAAGAGTACTTTTATTGAACACCTTTAGCCGATGGCCCGACACAGGTCGTGTTTCGTTATGCCTTCATCAGGGGCTTACTTGGCTAGAATACAACACATAAAAATTAATAATAAAAGAATACATAACTATAACATGATTAAAAAAAAAAGATAAAAAAAATTAATATAAGCACCATAAAATAATTTTATTAATTTGTACATATATAAACATTCATATATAATAAATATATAAACCATACATTTTATGTACAGCTAATATTAAAACCAGTATCTAAATTGTTATCATAAATAATGTATACAGACAACCAAACATTTAAATTAAAAAATCAAATTTAACATTGGCGTGACTAAAAGGTACTAAAGAAACTTTAAAACAAACATACCTTTGTATTCTATTAAAGGTTCGATTCAATCTGTGTTTGTTTTAAAACAGAGGATAAGAAGTTAAGTATAACACTGTATGTTAGGAACTGGGGAACATTCTGGGGAAAGGAGGGGCTCTTCCGAAGGGATGGGCTTCACCTTAACCGGGATGGAACAAGGCTGCTGGCATTAACCTTTAAAAAGGAGATAGAGCAGCTTTTAAACTAGATATTAGGGGAAAGCCGACAGTCGCCCAAGAGCGGATGGTTCGGAAGAATGTATCCTTGAAGGATACTACCAAAAGCAGAGAGGTTCCACAAAAGAGTAAAGTAGCCCAAATGCCCTCAAGTATGGAGCAGACAAAGCTTAAAGATCCCAATTTACCCATGTCTAACAATAGCCAAATTAACATGAATAAAATACATTCTCTAAAATGCTTGTATGCAAATGCTAGAAGTCTAAAGAATAAGATGGGAGAGTTAGAATATATAGCACTAAATGAAAGCTTAGATATGATTGGAATATCAGAGACATGGTGGAAGGAGGACAACCAGTGGGACACTGTGATACCTGGGTACAAACTATATCGTAATGATAGAGCTGATCAAATTGGTGGAGGGGTTGCGCTCTATGTTAGAGAGGGCATTGACTCAGAAAGGATTAAAGTTTTGCAGGAAACAAAATCTGCTGTAGAATCTATATGGACTGAAATTCCATATAAAAGGGGGAAGGCAATGGCAGTGGGGGTGTACTATCGAGCACCTGGCCAGAATGACCAAATGGATGATGAAATGCTCAAAGAAATCAAGGAAGCTAACAAAAGTTACAGCGCAGTAATAATAATGGGTAATTTCAATTACCCCGGTATCGACTGGGTCAGTGTCACGTCAGGACATGCTAGGGAGATAAAGTTCCTAGATGAAATAAATGACTGCCTCTTGGAGCAGCTGGTTCATGAACCGACCAGAGGGGAAGCCATATTAGACCTAGTCCTTAGTGGAACACCAGATCTAGTGCAAGAGATAAGGGTGTTGGGGCCACTTGGCAATAGTGATCATAGCATGATCGCCTTTGATTTAATTAGTGGAGGAGGGATAGTAAGGAAATCCACAGTACTACCTTTTAACTTTCGAAAGGGAGACTATGATAAAATGAGGAAAACAGTTAAGAAAAAACTAAAAGGAGCAGTTGCAAAGGTTAAAGACGTACATCAGGCTTGGCTGTTCTTGAAAAATACTATCTTGGAAGCCCAGACCAGCTGTATTCCACGCTTTAAGAAAAGTGGAAGGAAGTCCAAAAAACTGCCAGCATGGTTTAAAGGTGAGGTCAGAGAGGCTGTTGTTGCCAAAAAAGCATCTTTCAGGAAATGGAAAAAAGAGCCAAACGACGAAACCTGGAAACAGCACAAGCACTGGCAAGTCAAATGCAAGGCATTGATAAGGCAGGCAAAGGGAGAATTTGAGAAGAAACTTGCTACGGAAGCAAAAACGCGAAGTAAAGACCTTTTCAAGTACATTCGTAGCAAAAAACCTGTGAGAGTGTCAGTTGGTCCATTAGATGATAAAGGGGTTAAAGGAGCACTAAGAGGCGACAAGGCGATAGCAGAGAGATTGAATGAATTCTTTGCTTCAGTCTTTACTGAGGAAGATGTAGGGATGTTACCCATGACTGAAGTGGTATTTAAAGGTGCAGAAGAATTGAAGGAAATATCGATACATCGGGAAGATGTATTACAACTATTAGATAAATTGAAGAGTAGCAAATCACCTGGGCTGGATGGTATACATCCCAGGGTGTTGAAAGAACTGAAATACGAGATTGCAGACCTGCTATTAGTAATCTGTGAACTATCATTAAAATCATCTCTAATACCTGAAGATTGGAGGATCGCCAATGTAACACCAATTTTTAAAAAGGGTTCCAGGGGTGATCCGGGAAACTACAGACCGGTGAGCCTGACATCAGTACCGGGAAAAATGGTAGAAACCATCATAAAGAATAAAATTACTCAGCATGTAGATAGTCATGACCTAATGGGAGACAGCCAACATGGCTTTAGACAAGAAAGATCTTGTCTTACTAATCTGTTATGTTTCTTTGAAGGAGTGAATAATCAGGTGGACAAAGGTGAGTCGGTTGATATTGTGTATCTGGACTTTCAGAAAGCCTTTGACAAGGTCCCTCATCAGAGACATTTGGCAAAACTAAAGAGTCATGGGATAGGAGGCAGTGTACTATTGTGGATCAGGAACTGGTTAAAAGATAGAAAGCAGTGGGTAGGGCTAAATGGCCAATTTTCCCAATGGAGAAAGGTGAATAGTGGTGTACCCCAGGGATCTGTGCTGGGTCCGCTGCTTTTTGACATATTCATAAATGACCTGGAAAGTGGAATAATGAGTGAGGTTATCAAATTTGCAGATGACACAAAACTATTTAAAGTTGTTAAAACCCAAGAGGATTGTGGAAAATTGCAAGAGGATCTTGATAAATTGGAAGACTGGGCATCAAAATGGCAGATGAAATTTAATGTGGACAAGTGCAAGGTTATGCACCTATGGAAGAACAACCCAAACTATGGTTACACGATGCAAGGTTCCACATTAGGAACCACCACCCAGGAAAAAGATTTAGGCGTCATTGTGGATACCATGTTAAAACCCTCGGCCCAGTGTGCAGCGGCGGCCAAGAGAGCAAATAGAATGCTAGGTATGATAAGGAAAGGAATGGAAAATAAAACAAAAGATATTATAATGCCTCTATATCGTTCCATGGTGAGACCGCACCTTGAATATTGTGTGCAATTCTGGTCGCCGTATCTTAAAAAGGATATAGCGATTTTAGAAAAGGTTCAGAGAAGAGCCACCAAAATGGTAAAGGGGATGGAAGGATACTTCTATGAAGAAAGGCTAAAAAGGTTGGGGTTCTTTAACCTGGAAAAGAGACGGCTGAGGGGAGATATGATAGAAGTCTATAAATTAATGAACAGAGTGGAACGGGTAAACGTAGATCGATTGTTTACCTTATCAGAATATAGAAAGACTAGGGGACATGCAATGAAGCTACAGCGTAAACTATTTAAGACTAATAAAAGAAAATAGTTTTTTCACTCAACGTGTAATCAAACTCTGGAATTTGTTACCAGAGGATGTAGTAAAGGCTGTTAGTGTAGCTGGGTTTAAAAAGGTTTGGACAAGTTCCTGGAGGAAAGGTCCATAAACCATTATTAAGAAGGGATCCAGGATATCAATGCTTGAACCAATACAAGCATTGTGGAACCTGTGTCCCTTGGGGAAACTGCTAGGTACGTATGACCTAGATTGGCCACTGTTGGAAACAGAATACTGGGCTTGATGGACCTTGCTCTGACCCATTATGGCATATCTTATGTTCTTATGTAATGCAATATTGGGCAAAAAAAAAAAAAGGAAGCACAATACCAAGGAAACAGCGGAAATGAAGAAGGAACACTATAATTGATTAGGAATTGGTGGAATGTACCTTTTAAACCAAAAATACCTTAAACCTTTGTGTGTTAACTTATTGTATATTTCCTTTTAACTACTGTCGTTTTGATAAAAGCTCACATTAATGGTATTAGGTGATAAACGTGGTGAACCATATATCACACACACTTCTACCAAAAAGACCATGACACACTCACAAAGAATTAGTATAAAAAATTTGCCATCAACAAAGTGTTCTACATCACAAATAAATAAATAAATAATGAAACTTAGGGGCTTGCTTACAAAGCCGCGGTAGCGGTTTCCGATTGTTATCGCGGCTTTGTAAACAAGCCCCTTAGAGACAAAAGTTGCCGGTGTGCTCCATTTAAGAATTCTTTAAAAAATGAAGTTTATTTCTAAATGTAAAGGACACTGACTAACAAATGTAACCTTATGCTTTAATCGCTGTCATACATGCTTGCAACTAAATTATGTTGGTGTTGGGATGCGCACCGGTTGTTTAAAACTATTTGTAAAACTGATAATATTGTGAATCGGAAGAACACCATAGAGGTGAGCCGTGCAGGATCAGTTTTAAACTTACCTGCGCTTTCTGTATATATCCAAAAGTGTGAACTGCGATTTCTTTTTTCTGATCGCTCCTCAAACGAAAAATGCAGCCGACGGCACCATAAAAACGCCGGCGTCTGCGCTATAGACAGGATAGTTAAAGCGGGAAATAGAACCACTGACAGGATTGACAGGAGTATACAAATTAACCATCTATATATCACACGCACCTTTCCCAAAAAAACATGAATCACTCACAAGAATGAATCCGTATAAAAATATCCTCCATCAAAGAAATCCACTCCATCAAAAATAAATTATTAAATAGTGAAACTTAGAGACTATAATTTGCAAGCGTGCTCCATTTAAGAATTTTAAGAAATGAAGTCTATTTCTAAATATAAAAGACACTAACAAATGTAAACCGTATACTGTACTCTAGTCGCTATCATATGTGCTTGCAACTTAATTATGTTGTTGTTCGGATGCGTCCGGTTATTTAAAACTATTTGTGAAGCCGATTGTATTGTGAATCGGAAGGAGATCATAAAGGTGAGCCGCGCAACATCAATCATAACCTTACCTGCGCTTTCTGTATGATTCCAAAAGCGTGAACTGCGATGTCTTTTTGATCGCTCCTTGGAGAAGAAACCTAATGTAAACCCTTCTAATCAATTTGAGTCAAGAAGCCTTAATCCGAATTCAAAGGTCAAAAAGGTTGAATATATGAAAATCAACAAGTGTAAATTTTGACATGTGTATGGGGGTCACCAGAACTAAAAAGGAGTTAAAAATTTGATGGTATAAATACCTCACTAGGACCATGGGGCAATGTAGTAAACCAATATACGCTGATATATGACCATTCTGCAACACATTCCAACCACCTCAGCATTGCCAAAACTCCAACATGAAAATAAAAATAAAAAACATATATAACTTTTATAAATGAAAAAATTTTAAATTTTACTGAGAAATATAAAATTTTTTTGAATCCTACGTGTATATCCTATTGAGCAATTTCTAGAGGAAAACAGATAAGTCATTATCCATATTTAATCCATTAGGATATAGACTGTCCAAGGGAAAAATATACCGTTGTTCCAGGCGCAAGATGGTCTTAACAACATCACCTCCTCTCCAATTTAACTTAACTTTTTTGAAGGCATAACGAAACACGGCCTGTGTCGGGCCATTGGCTAAAGGTGTTCAATAAAAGTACTCTTCCTCTGCTATCCACGTTTTGGACTGGGTTTGTTAGTTGCACGTGGATTTGTGCTTTCGTGTTGGATGTCAATGTCACAGCAGGATATGTGAGGGAGAAAGAGTTTTTAGATTAAATAAATGACTGCTTCTTGGAGCAGCTGGATCACAAACCAACAAGAGGGGAAGCTATTTGGGACCTAGTCCTTAGTGGAACACAGGATCTGGTGCAAGAGATAAGGGTGTTGGGGCTACTTGCAATAGTGATCATAGCATGGTCATATGTGATTTAATAAATAGAGGGAGAATGGCAAGGAACTATCCACAGTACTATCTTTTAACTTTCAAAAGGGAGACTATGATAAAATGAGGAAAATAATTAAGAAAAAATAAAAGGAACAGCTGCAAAGGTTAAAGATTTACATGAAGCATGGGCGTTGTTTAAAAATACTATCTTGGAAGCCCAGAACAGATGTATTCCACACTTTAAGAAAAGTATAAGGGGGGGCCCAAAAACTGACAGCATGGTTAAAAGGTGAGGTCAGAAAGACTGTTATAGCCAAAAAACATCTTTCAGGAAATGGAAAAAGGAGCCAAATTGATGAAAACAGGAATCAACATAAGCACTAGCAAGTTAGATGCAATGCAATGATAAGGCAGGCAAAGAGAGAATTTGAAAAAAAGCTTACCGTAGAAGCAAAAACACATAATAAAAACTTTTTCAAGTACATTCATAGCAAAAATCCTACGAGAGAGTCAGCTGGACCATTAAATGATAGAGGGGTAAAAGAGGTGCCAAGGGAAGACAAGGCCATGGCAGAGAGATTGAATGAATTGTTTGCTTTGGTTTTTACTGAAGAAGATCTAGAGAGGTTACCCATCACTGGAATAGTATTTAAAGGTGATGTATCAGAAGGATTGAAAGAAATATTGATAAATCAGGAAAATGTTTGATAAACTGAAGAGTAGCAAATCACCTGAACCGTCTGGAGTTAAAAGAATTTAAATATAAGATTGCAGACCTATTATTATTAGTAATCTGTGAACTATCATTAAAATCACCTGTAATACCTGAAGATTGGAGGATGGCCACTGCAATGTCAATTTTTAAAAAGAGGTGATCCAGGAAACTACAGACCAGTGAGCTTGACGTCAGTACCAGGCAAAATGGTGGAAACATTATAAAGAATAAAATTACTAAACATGTAGATAATCATGGTTTAATGGAAGAAAGCCAACATGGATTTATTTAACAGGTTTTTTATACCGCTTTATCATTTCAGTCAAAGTGGTTTATATTGTAACTTAAACTTGGTAATGCACATTAAACAGGGACACTGATAACTTGGATTTTTCTGAGGCAATGGTGGGTTAAGTGACTTGCCATAGGCTACAAGGAGTGCTTGTAGGAATGAAACTCTGGTCTCTTGGTTCCTAAGCCGGTGCTCTAATCATTAGGCTACTCCTCCAATCCAAGGATTTAGCCAAGGAAAATCTTGTTTTACTAATTTGTTATATTTTTTTGAAGGTGTGAATAAACTGGTAGATAAAGGTGAGCCGGTTCATACAGTGTATCTGGATTTTTCAGAAAGCTTTTGACAAGGTCCCTCTTGAGAGACACCTGGCGAAATTAAAAAGTCATGGAATAGGAGGCAGTGTACTATTGTAGATCAGGAACTGGTTAAAAGAAAGAAAGCAGAGAGTAGGGCTAAATGGCCAATTTTCCCAATGGAGAAAGGTGAATAGTGGAGTATCTCAGGGATCTGTGCTGGGTCTGCTACTTTTTAACGTCTTCATAAATTACCGGGAAATTGTAGTAAGTGAAGTGATCAAATATGAAGATGACACAAAATTATTAAAAGTTATTAAAACATAAGAGGATTATGAAAAATTGCAAGAGGACCTTGATAAATTAACATAAGAACATAAAAAATGCCATAGTGGGTCAGACCAAGGTCCATCAAGCCCAGTATACTTTTTCCAACAGTGGCCAGTCCAGAACACAAATACCTGGCAGGTTCCCAAAGGCACACAGGTTCCACAATGCTCATCCTGGGGTAAGCAGTGGATGTCCCTGGTCCTCTTTAATTATGGTTTATTGACCTTTCCTCCAGGAACTTGTCCAAACCTTTTTTAAACCCAGCTACACTAACAACGTTTACTACTTCCTCCGGTAATGAATTCCAGAGTTTGGTTATGCATTGACTGAAAAAAAAAAATTCTCTTATTAGTCTTAAATGGGTTACACTGTAGCTTCATTGCATGACAGAAAGGAAAGTGGGTGGGGTGGAGATGGCACCTACCCCAGACATACAGGGCTGCGACCGGAATCGGCCCTGTATGTCTGGGGTTAGGGTGCCAGTCACAGCCCTCTATGTCCGGGACTGCAGGAATGGATGGGGGACTTGTTCCACCTCGGAGATGCATCACAGCATTAAGCTTAACCTTCTGGTCTTCTGCACACTTCTCTGAATTTTCACTGAGCAGCTAATTGTTTCATTACCATGGATTGAAACGTGCTGTGCGCTGCTTCTGATCGAGCCTTTGTACACAGTTAGCTCATGCACAGAACTCCTTACGGCATTGGTAGCACACAAACGTTTGTGCAAATCTGATGGAAGGACACTCCCAACAACTTTGGCTAATAGAATGCAAACTTTAGGTGAGTTCGTCTTCCCATAAAGCTACATGTCACTGAGAAGTACTCAGCTTTTCTAAATCCTTCCAGACCAAACGCAACATCTTAAATTAGTGTGAAATCTCAGGGCAGCCAAGGTAAATCAGCTAGGAAAGTGGTAATATGCTCCTTCATTGGACAGCCAAAATGTAAGCTAGCTGCCACAATCTGCGGCAACAACAAAGATTTCTGAACTGTTCCCTGAGGTCATACAATAAGTAAATTGCATAATAGTATACTATAGCCAGAAAAGGCATTGCTTGAAGAATTGAACAAAAGCAAGCAAGCTAAAGAAAAGATTTCAGCCTTAATAACAGGCTCAGCTTGAAGAATACATTTTTCAACTGGCTCTTAACCCAGGGTTTTAAATGCACAGCTGTACCCAGATAACTAACCTCCTAGAGAATGACGTTTTCTGGTCCTCCACTAAGATATGATCCACGAGCACACTTACAGAAATGCAGGAAATCACCATTGCTCACATTTTTTCCAATTGAACACCAGTCTATTAGTTGTCATCCAATGTGAAATAGTCTCCTTCCCCTGAGGAAAAAGCACAAAGTAAACTATAACGTCATAACCATGCAATCGAAAAGAAAGGTCTCCACTTTTTATCAAATTGCATCATGGCAGCAAGTAGATATTAAACAAACTTGGGCTAATGAAGATCCATGGGAACTCTCCTTTTGCATCTCATATTGTCCCCTTTTCAACTTGAGCAACACAATCTGATAAAAATTAACTAAACCATTCAAGAACTGCTGTTGCCCCATCCTGATTTCAAGCAATCTCGTCAATAAAATTGCACGATCTACTGTGTCAAATGCTGATGCCACATCCAGAAAAAACATTACTGCCATTCATTTCACTTCAAACTCCTGCAGAAGAGAGTCCAGAACTGAGGCCAAAAGAGTCTAAGGACTATCTGGTATGTTTACTAAATGGTGATAGCAGACTCCGTGCGATATCGGAGCTGTGGCCCCATTGATTTCGATGGGACCGCGGCTCCGATATCGCACGGAATCTGCTACCGCCGTTTAGTAAACATATCTCTATGACTGGTTGGGATCACAGTTAAATGTGTATCCAAAAACTCCTGAGATTGTCTTCTAGCCACCTGCTCCACCAGTTTTACAGCAAATGAGATAATAAAGATGGGGGATAACTACTAACTACTCAGGGAGATAGAAGGATTTCTTTAATATACGAGAATTTATGGGACAGTCTCGTTTCTTTTTTCTCACACCTCATATGCCTATTGCTACTTTGTTTAAGAGCCAATGGCAGTATATCCTCTGTCAAAGATACAGAGAAATGTAGCAGTCAATTCCTGAACTACCTTAAGATGGCCAACAGGACATCTATCCAGAGGACTAATTGTAATATCCATTCATCACATCTGAACTACTTATGTCTTTGAAAGTTCTGCATAGCTCTGTAAAAGAGTAAGAAGAGAGGAGGACGTGACGTCACCCGTAAGATGGCAGCTTAGTTTTTAAGCTCCCGTCGGGACGCCGAGGAAAAGTGGAAAAGAGCGTTAAAACTCCCTCCCTCACGAAGGTGCAGGAAATAGCGGCTTTCCGAACAGATGGCACTGTCGGCGAAGAAGAAGCTAGCCCGGTTTAAATCTCCGTATGTGGAGGGTGATGAGAGAAAGCCGCGAGGCCTCCCGGAGC
This sequence comes from Ichthyophis bannanicus, assembly GCA_033557465.1. Lineage (NCBI taxonomy): Eukaryota > Metazoa > Chordata > Amphibia > Gymnophiona > Ichthyophiidae > Ichthyophis > Ichthyophis bannanicus. The sequence goes on along the minus strand of CM066033.1, from coordinate 58,582,679 downwards.
ACATGGCATCAAGGGACGAGTCGGAGGAAGAATGGAGAGGGCCGATGAGAGCTGCACGAGAGGTGACATCTGGGGATGGCTGAAGTCCCTGAAACATGAGATAATCGCTACCCGCGGGGAGATAAAAGAATCTCTGGCTGAGATTCGCTCCGATGTGCGGGAGTTGGGGCACAGAGTCGAGCTGCTGGAGGACCAGGCAGAACAACAGCTGGGGAAAGACTCGGAAATCGGTGTCCAGATTCAGCGGTTGCAGGAAGAGCAGGACCTGATGCGGGATAAGATGGAGGACCTCGAGAATCGCTCGAGGAGGAACAATGTGAGGATCCGGGGCCTCCCGGAGCGGGAGTCCTATGCAGACGCAGCTGCAGTAGTGCAGAAAGTGTGCTTGTTCCTGCTTCAGGCTGAGGGGAGCGCTACAGAGGGTGAGATGGTCCTGGTGGAGAGGGCCCACAGGGCACTGGGGCCGCAGCAGGCCGGGCGCCCAAGAGACATAGTGGCCTGTTTGACTTCATAGGCCCAAAAGGAGCGGGTGATGAAGGTGGCTGCTAGGAGGAGAAGCTTCCAGTGGGAGGATCAGAAGGTGGAAGTATACCACGATCTCTCGGCCGGGACCCTTCAGCGGCGCAGAGAGATGAGACCAGTCACCCAATACCTTCGGGAGGAGAAGGCGAAATATAGATGGCTCTTTCCCTTTGCCTTGTTGATGGACATTAATGGCAGGGGATTTCAGGTGCGCTCTGTGGAGGAGGCCTGGCTAACGCTACGGAGGGAAGGTGCTGCTAATTTGCCAGAGCAGGCCAAGACCACAGCTACTACAGTCAGCAGAGGGCCAACTACAAGTTGGGAGAGAGTACCAGTCAAGGGACAGCACCTCAGGAGGAAACCTGGGGGAGTGGACACTGGCGAGAGTAATGGAGCGACCTCCAAGGACAAGGCTACCTGAACTGGGGGCTAAAGTGGTCGCGGTGTGGTTGTGTGCATTGAGGGGGGGAGGGGGAGAAGTGCGAAGGGAAGGGGAGGATAAGTGGATTATGTATTGGAGGGGGTTGAGTTTGTACTGTGTAAGATGTGAGGGGTGGTTTGTATGTGTGGTGGCTGGGGGTGGTACTGTGAGGGTTGGGTATATTTTATAGTATGAAGGTACAAGTAGGAGGGAGGGGGCAGGTATAGCGTCCAGGGAGGGGTCGTTTCCTTACAAATAAGCGGAGAAGAGCTCCACAGGATGGGGGGTAGGAGGGAGGGGGGAGGGGAGGGGGAGGGAGGGAGAGGGGGGAGAGGCATCTACACAGGGTATAGGGGGGGAGGGGGGCTAGGGTAGAGAATGGCTTCTGGGGTAAAGGTGGGAAGCTTAAATGTTAGGGGGCTCAATTCGCCACAGAAACGGAAAATGCTGTGGAGGGAGCTTCGGGAGAGACAGTGGCAAGTGGCACTGGTGCAGGAGACACATCTGCGGCGCTGTGATGAGCGACTGCTGAATGGAGGGAACTTCCAAGGATTTTTTGCGGCAGAGGGGGGGAATCGCAGGAAAGCGGGAGTAGCCATATTGATTCGTAATGATGTACCATTTAATGTGGGGAGGTGTTTTCGGAAGGGGGATGGGAGGGCGGTGGGTGTTGTAGGGGAATGGGGGGGAGAGATGGTGACCCTGGTTTCAGTGTATGGACCAAATACAGGTCAAGTGGGGTTTTGGGAGGAGCTGGGTAAGTGGTTGGAAGGGAAGGTCCAGGGGCAGTTATTAGTAGGGGGTGATTGTAATATAGTGTTAGATGGTCGGTCAGGGAAGGGGGGGGAGCGATACAGGAGTGCGGGCCCTAAGAAAGTGGATGCAAACATTTGAGGTGGAAGATTTGTGGTGTTTGGCTCACCCACAGGGTAGGGATTATAGTTTCTATTCAGCGGTACATGCATCTTATAGTCGGATAGATTATTTGTTTGGGAGCAAACATTGGAGGGAGGCCTTGGACAAAATACAGATAGGGGTAGCTACGTGGTCGGACCATGGCCCGGTGGAGGGCGGGTTTGGACCACCAAGGGGGGGGGGTCAGAGAACCTTTTGGAGGTTGAATGACTATCTCCTACAGGGAGAGGAGGTGGTCCAACGATTGAGAGTAGTGATTCAAGAGTACATGGAATTTAACGATAATGATGAAGTCTCCACGGGAGTTTTATGGGATGGCCTAAAGGCGGTGGTCAGAGGCCACTTAATTCAGGTGGGTGCACAGAGGAAGAGGGAAGAGGAAGTACAGCGTCTTATGGGGCTGTTGGAACAGCTGGAGAGGGCCCATAAACAGAGGGGGGGAACTAGGCTGCGGGCCCAAGTAGAGGAAACTAGGCGGCAGTTAAATGCCCTCCAGTTAGAACGGATATCCTTTCAGTTGGAAAGGGCAAGGCAAAAGTTCTATGAATTCGACAATAAGTCGGGTCGGCTTTTGAGTAATAAAATACGGATTTTGCAACGGAAGCATACCATTACTAAAATAAAGGGGCCTCAGGATAAACTGTTATATAAAGACCGGGATATTCAGGGACAGTTTCGGGAGTACTATAAGGGACTTTATACAGCAGAACCCACAGGGGCGGTGGAGGATATTAGGAAATATTTGCATAACGAGGGAGCGGGCAGTGCAAGGATAGAAGAGTCAATGGGAGAGGGGTTGGAAGCGGAAGTTGCCCTGGGGGAAGTGTTGGGGGTTATTAAGCAGCTGGTACCAGGGAAAGCGCCTGGATGCGATGGGTTCACGGGGGTGTTTTATAAAAAACTGTCTGGGGAGCTGGGGCCGATTTTACAGAGAGTATATAATGCGATGCTGCAGAGGGAGGCCCTTCCAGCCTCTATGCATCAAGCTGCCATAGTGGTGATCCACAAACCGGGGAAGGACCCATCGGTCTGTGGATCTTGCCATCCCATCTCTTTGTTGAATATTGATGTAAAAATTCTGGCCAAAGTATTGGCAATGAGGCTGGGGCCCTGTATGCCAGGGCTGATCCATCCGGATCAGTCGGGGTTCATCGAAGGTAGGCAGGCGGCTGATGGGATCCGTAGGGTGGTCCAGTTGGGCTGGCTGGCGTGCAAGGAGAACCAGAAGGCTATGTTTCTCTCGATCGATGCGGAAAAGGCCTTCGATAGGGTGAATTTTGAGTTTTTAATGGCAATCTTGGATTATGTTGGATTAGGTCCTAAATTTTGCTCCTGGATACATGGACTTGGCAACAGAAATGAAGCTGGAGAAAGATTGATAGAATTCTGCAAGACCAATGATCTATTCATCTCAAACACCTTCCAGCAACACAAGCGGCGACTGTTCACATGGACTTCACCCAATGGATTGTATAAAAATCAAATTGACTACATCTGTGGAAGTCAACGATGGAAAAGCTCTGTAACATCAACAAAGACAAAACCTGGAGCTGACTGTGGTACAGATCATCAACTACTAGTATGCAAACTCAAGCTAAAGTTGAAAAAGAGCAAACCACTCATGAATGCAGCAAAATATGACCTTGAGAATATACCACTGGAATTTAAAGACTGCCTGCAAAATCGGTTTGCTGCTTTAGATACAAATGACAGAGCTCCGGAAGAGTTATGGAATGACGTGGAAGAAAGCGAGAAGTCTCTACAAAAGGTGAAAAAGCAAAAACGGCCAAAATGGATGACGGAAGAAACTCTGAAAATTGCCCAGAAACGCAGAGAAGCTAAAGCCAAAGGAGAAAGAAAGACAATCTCAGAACTCAACAGAGATTTCCAACGTGCAGCAAGACAGGACAAGGAAAAGTACTACAATGACGCAAGGAAATAGAAGCAGAAACTATTAGAGGAAGAACAAGATCGGCTTTCCTAAAGCTGCGAGAGCTAAAGAAAAAGTTCCAGCCTCGAATTGGAATGTTACAAGATGCTCAAGGTTCTATGTTGAATGATGCTGAGAAGATCAAGAAAAGGTGGAAGGAATATACAGAGTTTTTATATGATAAAGATCAAGTGGACCAACAGCCGTTTCAACCTATACCTTATGATCAGGAACCATTGGTGATGAAAGAAGAAGTTGAAAGAGCATTGAAAGCCTTATCAAAGAACAAAGCACCAGGCATTGATGGCATTCCCATAGAAGTATTGCAGCAATCTGATGCAGCTGTTACCGTACTTACAAGGCTCTGCCAAGAAATATGGAAGACAACATCATGGCCAACTGACTGGAAAAGATCTGTGTTTATACCAATACTAAAGAAAGGTGATCCAACTGACTGTGGAAATTATCGCACAATCGCTCTGATCCCACATGCCAGCAAGATTCTACTGAAGATTATTCAAAAGAGACTACAGCCATACCTAGAACAAGAACTACCTGAAGTGCAAGCAGGGTTCAGGAAAGGACGAGGAACGAGAGACATCATTGCGGATGTGAGATGGATCCTTGAAAAGACTAAAGAATACCAAACGGATATCTATTTATTTATTTTATTTATTTAGTATACCGCTACTTCCAGCGATCAGCAGCGGTTTTTGATTACAGATTGGAAATTGTCAAATCATGACAGGAAATTTTTTTTTTTTTGAGGTATAAACACATTGATTAGACAGGAAAGCACAGCACACAGAGAACTATTTTACAGGGAACATGGGCTATGGAGGGTTAAGTGGCTTGCCCAAGACCACAAGGAGCACCTGTGGGACTAGAAACCCCAGTCCTTCCGGCCCAAGGTTGCTGTCCTCTAGTGGGATGTTTATGTTTATGTTTATGTTTTATTTCACTTGATAAAAACCGCCTTTCATGGGCAAGCAAAGCGGTGTACAATAAAACCAATAAAAACTTTGTTTTTAAAAAGGCCGAGGCCAGTGAAAAGGAAAAGAAATACACTTTATGGACAGAAAAGCAATAGAAGCAGAAGAGACAAAGCTAAACCATAACAAAGACAAGTCACAAGGAGAGCAGAGGATAATACAAATGGGAATCACACAAAAGGAGAGGGGATATCAAACGCAAGGGAAAAAAGGTGGGTTTTGAGGTTTTGTTTAAATGTGGGGTGGTGAGGGTCCAGTCGGAGTGAGGAGGGGAGGGAGTTCCAAAGGGCGGGGCCAGCAAAAAAGAAGGCAGAGGAACGGGTAGACTGTAAATGGGCACGGGAAGGGGAGGGAAGAGTGAGACGGTTAAGGTGAAAGGAGCGAGGGGTGTACCTAGGGGAGTGGAAGGAAAGGAGGTCCGTTAGATATTGGGGGGTACCTGTGTGGAGAGCTTTATGAACCAAAATGAGCAACTTGAAGTGAACGCGGTGGGGGAAGGGCAACCAGTGAAGACGGAACAGTAAGGGTGTGATGTGATCACGGGGGGAGGAATGGGTGACCAAACGAGCGGCAGTATTCTGAATACGTTGTAACCGGGACTGTTGTTTCTTGGAAAGGCCGACAAAAAGTGAATTTGCAAAATCCACCCGAGACATGACCAGGGAAAGTAACAGAGTAGTAAGAGCAGAAGGGGATAGAAAAGGACGAACTGCACGGATTTGTCGGAGAAAGAAGAAGGACAACTTGGTGACATGAGAAACATGAGCATGAAAGGAAAGATCAGACTCGAAGTGAACCCCTAGATAACGAAAGGAAGAAACCAGGGGAACCAAGGAACCAGAGAAAGAGGGGGCCAATGTGGGGGGTGGGTTGTTGTGAGAGAACCAGATAGCAACAGTCTTGGTGAGATTAAGGTGAAGGCAATTACGAGTCAACCAATCAGCCACAGTGGAAAGACACGAATTAAGCGGAGAGAGATCGGGACAGGATGGAGAGGTGTGGTGAAGTAATAGAATGTCGTCAGCGTAAAGAAAAGCAGATATACCAGACTGTTGGATTAAGAGGGCTAAGGGGGCTAAGAAAAGATTGAAGAGGAGGGGAGCCAACACAGAACCCTGAGGAACCCCACAGGAAAGAGGGAAGGAGTCTGAGGGGGGGGCAGAGGAAGAGGGGGGTGACAAAACCACGCAAGAACGGGAAGAAAGAAAGGAGTGAAACCAACGATGAACAGTACTGCAAAGACCCGCTTCCCGGAGACGAAGAAGAAGAAGGGAGTGATCAACTAAGTCAAAAGCGGCGGAAAGATCAAGTGCAACCGCCACCGAAATATCACCACGGTCATGAGCTACATGCAGTGCGTTAGTAAAGGCGAGAAGGATAGTTTCAACACTGTGACCCTGACGGAAACCTGATTGACGAGGGTGGAGGAAGTTAGTGGAATCAAGGTGATGCGATAATTGAGCAAAGACGAATTTCTCTAAAAGCTTTGAAAGGAAAGGAAGGTTGGAGACGGGACGGTAGTGGGTGGGAACTAAGGGATCAAGTGAGGGGTTTTTAAGAAGGGGACGAATTAAAGCATGTTTCCAGGAGTGAGGGAAGGACCCAGAAGAAAGACTGGAGTTGAATATAGTGAGGATGTAAGGAAGGAGACCCAGGGAAGATTCGAGGAGCCAAGAAGAGGGGATAGGATCAAGCGGGCAAGAAGTCTTTTTTGAGGAGGAGATAAGACGGTGCAGTTCGGGAGGGGAGATCAGTGAGAAAGATGCCCAGCAATGGGAAGTTTGAGAAATGGGTGGGGGAGAGGCAGTAGGGGGAGGAGAGAGAATTGGAGCAGGACAAAAAGGTAAAGAGGCTCGCAGGGAAGAGATCTTATTACTGAAGCAAGTAGCTAGCATGGAAGGCGGTGGGGAAGGAAGGACCGGGGGAGCTGAGGCTGAGGAGTGAAGAGAGGTGAGAGACCGAAGAGTGGAATAGAGGTGCCGGGTCTGGTTTGGGGCATTGAGAATAGCATTAGAGAAGAAGGTGCGTTTGGCAAGATAGACAGATGAGCGGTAGTGGGAGTAGGTAGATTTAAAGGATGCAAGTGAGGTGGGAGAAGGATTTTTACGCCACAGGCGCTCCGCCCTGCGGAGCTGCGTGCGCAAAAGCCGTAGGCCGCCATGATACCATGGATGCACGGGGCGGCTGTGGCGGGGTGGATGAGGACGTAGTGGGGCGATACGATCCAGTGTTGTTGAGAGAGCCGATGACCAGAGGGCAGCTTGAGAGTTGGGAGAGAGAAGGGAGAAGTCAGGAGGGAAAAGTTCAGCTGCTGTGGGGAATTGGTGGATGGTTAAAGATGAAAGGGCTCGGGAAAGTCGCGGAAGAGGGGGGGTAGAGGGAGGAAGGGGGGTAGAGAGAAGTGAGGCAGTGGAGGAGGAGGGAGAAGAGAAAGAGGGGGACCCCTGCGAGAAGGAGCAGGAGACAGAGAGACAGACATGGTCTGTCCAAGGCAGAATCATTGAAGAAAGATTGAAAAGAGTAAGAGAGGAAGAAGAGGACGTCAAAAAAGATCAAGAGTGTGTCCGGCCTGATGTGTGGGAAGAGTTACGTGCTGCACGAGAGATAAATCCTGTAAGAAAGAAATAAAGGAAAGATCTCTAGGTGAAGAAGGGGAGTCCAGATGCAAATTAAAATCCCCGGCAATGAGTAGATGAGGGAAAGCAAGAGAAAGATCAGTAATTGTCAAAAGAAGGGAATCCCAAAGTTCAGAACGAAGGGTAGGGGGGGAATAAACAAGAAGGATGTGCATGGTGTTGAGAGTGTGTAAGTGGAGCAGGAGGGCTTCCGGGTAATGGAGCGAAGGAGGAGAAAGCTGAGTGAAAGAAAGAGTGGACCGAAGCAAAGCAGCCACACCACCACCAGGTCTACCTCTGCGTGAGACGGAAACTGCAGAGAAACCGGGGGGGAGGCAGCGGGCGAGGAGAGCGTCCTCCCCGTCCCTAAGCCATGTCTCGGTTAAAAGAAGGAGGTCAAAAGATGAACTAAGAGCAAGATCTTGAATAAGGAGGGTTTTGTTGCGCAGAGACCGACAGTTAACTAAACCAAGAGAAAGGGGGAACATGGAAGAAGAGGATGGTGAGGAAGACAGGAAAGGAGTGGGGAGTCTTAGACAAGGCCGAAGGTTAGAGAGACATCGGAAACGTGTTCCGGCCTGAAGTACCTTGCCCCAACCACTAGGCTACTCCTCCACTCCAAGGTTTATTTGTGCTTTATCGACTATAGCAAGGCTTTTGACTGTGTAAACCATGAGAAACTCTGGGCCACGTTAAGAAGCATGGGTATACCAGAACACCTGATCGTTCTCTTGCGCAATCTGTACATTGATCAGGTAGCAACAGTTCGAACGGAACAAGGAGAAACAGAATGGTTTAAAATAAGCAAAGGTGTAAGACAAGGCTGCATACTTTCCCCCTACCTGTTTAATTTATATGCAGAACAAATCATCAGAGAAGCAGGACTGTATGAAGACCACAGAGGTGTGAAGATTGGTGGAAGACTCATCAACAACCTTCGCTATGCTGATGATACCACATTACTGGCTGAAAGTGAAGATGATCTGAAACATTTGCTTCTCACAATCAAAGAACATAGTCTCAAAATGGGCCTGCACCTTAATGTAAAGAAGACAAGATCATGACAACTGGCATAATCAACAGGTTCATCGTTGAAGGAGAAGAAATTGAAATCGTGAACAACTTTAACCTACTTGGATCAACTATCAATAAAGAAGCAACAAGCAGTCAAGAAATCAGACGCCGCATTGCTCTTGGCAGAATGGCTATGAAAGACCTAGATAAGATTCTCAAGAGCAGAGATGTCTCTCTCCATACAAAGATTCGACTTGTTCAAGCCATGGTATTTTCAATAACATCATATGGATGTGAAAGCTGGACAGTGAAAAAGACAGACAGGAAGAAAATTGATGCCTTTGAATTATGGTGCTGGCGGCGAATACTGTGTATACCATGGACTGCCCGAAGAACAAACCAGTCGGTACTAGAGGAGATCAAACCTAAGCTTTCTTTAGAAGCTCAGATGACAAGACTTTGACTTTCATACTTCGGACACATCATGCGAAGAGAGAGATCATTAGAGAAAGACATCATGCTTGGCAAGATAGAAGGTCAACGCAAAAGAGGAAGGCCAGCAATGAGATGGATCGCTACAATAACAGCAGCTACGGGTACCAGTCTGTCAACAATGAGCCGCCTGACTGAAGACCGAACACAATTTAGGATAGCTATCCAGAGGGTCGCCATGAGTCGACTCCGACTCGACGGCACTTAACAACAACAACAGGCGTTGTATGCCGCGCCAGAGGCCGTAGTGAGGGTAAATGGGGGGTACTCGGAGCGGTTCTCCTTGGGGCGGGGGACGCGGCAGGGGTGCCCGCTGTCCCCGCTGCTTTTCTCACTGGTAATGGAGCCGCTTGCGGCTAGGATCAGATCGGTACAGGATATTAAGGGAATTGCAGTGGGACCATGTCAGCATAAGATAGCTCTATTTGCTGATGACCTGTTGTTCACTTTGACACAGCCGGTGACTTCCCTTCCGATCTTAATGCGTGAATTGCGGGAATATGGTAGGCTCTCGGGGTTTAAGGTTAATTGGGAGAAAACGGAGGCCTTGTCGATTTCTTTAGAGCCCCGGGTGATTGAGGGTCTACTGGCCTCCTTTCCGTTCCGGTGGGCTACGCGATCGATTAGGTACCTTGGGGTGCAGATTGCCGCGAGGTACTTGGATCTGTATGGGGCGAACTACCCTCCGCTTTTTCAACAGCTTAAAAGGGATATGGATAGATGGCGGGGGGTGGAGCTGTCGTGGTTGGGGAGGATAGCGGTCCTGAAAATGAACCTGTTACCACGCTTGCTATGCTTATTTCAGTCTTTGCCGGTGGGGGTGAGCCAGGCTGAATTGCGCAAATTGCAGAGTCAGGTGTTTGCATTTATCTGGGGGAATAGTAGGCCTCGGGTGTCTAGGCAGGTGTTGTATGCTAATAGGGAAGGAGGGGGATTGGGGGTTCCTGACCTGGGTAGGTATTATTGGGCGGCACAGTTAAGACAGGTATATGAGTGGAGGGAAAAGGAGGGTCTTCCTAAGGGGTTTAGGGAGGTGGAACAATACTGGGCAGGGGAGACTAGATTGGCATATTTACCATGGATTCCGGGTCCTCCACTGGGGGGGAGATGGAGGGAGAATCCGGTGCTGTGGCATTTGAGGGGGCAGTGGCGTAAAGCACGGCGGAAATTTTCTCCACGGTCAGACTTTTCAGTGTTGGCTCCGGTAAGAGGGACACCGGGATTTTGACCGGGTACGGAGGGGATCTTTAAGAGGTGGGAGGCAGTGGGGCTGGGTGCGTTTGATAAGTTCATAGAGGAGGGGGAAGTTGATTTCTTATCCGGATTTAAGGGCGAGATATAGCTTGCAGAGTGGGGACTTTTTTCCACATATGAAGGTGCGCAACCTTTTACAGCAAAAAGATGTCCGCGAGTGCTGGGAAGAGGCCACAGATGATAGGGTCGGGATGTGGGTGGGGTGGAAGGGGAGTAGAGGGTTGATCACCTTATTATACCGGGGATTGGGAGATAGATCCCCGAGGAAATATTCCCATCAGGTAGAGTGGGAGAGAGAGTTGGGGAGAGAACTGGATGAGGAGGAATGGCGGAGACTACATGTGAATATAGGGCGCCAGGCAATGTCTGTGGCGGTGCGGGAGACATCATATAAGCTTTTATATCGCTGGTACTACACGCCAGTGCGACTGCACAGGATGATCCCGGGTGTATCTGACAGATGTTGGAGACAGTGTGGGGGGGTGGGGTCTTTCATTCACATTTGGTGGGAGTGCCCACAGGTTCAGAGTTATTGGGGGGCAGTGGGGAAACAAATAAACGGGCTCTTTGGGGGGGCCCTCGGGTTGGATATGGGCTTATGTTTGTTAGGTATGTGGCCGGAGGGGGCCCCTAGGAAGAGTGAACGCCCCATAAGGGCCTGTATACAAGCTGCTCGCAGCGAAATTGCGCGGGCTTGGAAACAGCCTAGAATGCCAGGAATGGAGCATTGGAAGAGTCGACTGAGACGCATTGTTCTGATGGAGCAATTAACGGCAATGCGTCGCCAGAAGCGGGAGAAATTTGATAAAATATGGGTTGCCCTGTTGGAGTTTTTGAAGGGATGAGATGCCTCATGGAGGGGGGGTGAAGGGGCTGGGGGGAGGTGGGGGGCTGAGGGGAAGGGTTAGGGGATGTAGTTACTCAAAAGGATAGTGGTCATTGTAATGTTGTAAGGGGGAATGAATGGAGGGTATTTATAATGTGTTGTGGGAGGATTATGATTTGGGGGAGGGGGGTCGTTGGGGAATGTAGGGGGAGCTGGTGCTATGTTACTATTGGAGTGCGGTTCTAAGGGGGGACTGGGGGGGGAAGGGATTCACTGTTCATTTGTAATGTTGGTGATTGTGTGCAGAGGCTATGGTTTGGTTATAAATGTTAATAAACATTTCAATTGGGGGGAAAAAAGTACCATAAAGGCTTAACGGGTGGAGGTGGGGGATTTAAGCCAGTTTCTGAAGGAAGGGGGGTAAATGTTACATTAATGTATAGAAGTTTGGTATATAAGATGCCGGTTGCTTTGGGGGTGTATACAGGATATGAATCCAATTTCAAGTAAAATGAATAATTTCAATTTGAAGACTATGGAGGGAGGAGGGTAAGGCAACGGGGTAGAAGGGCTTGAGTGAAGGTATATACGAAAACTGAACTGTTATAATGTGGTAAGAAGTTTGACGATGTATAGAAATTGTGAATATGTTCAGAGATTTGCTGCTCAGAAGCTATATGTAAAGCAGTTCATAATAAAAATTGAAAACATAAAAAAAAAAAAGAGTAAGAAGAAATCATGGATTCTTCTTATGGGTCATGTTTACTAATACTTAGTGTGTGGTAGGCTTATTACCGTGTGCTAAGTGCCACCATAAATACCATGGTAGGCACTGGGGGTTGTGGGGGTTCAAAGGGAATTTTACATTTCATCAAGAATTAATGATTATGGTTGGAGGTGGGCCCTGGGGGTATATTCAAGGCCAACATGTATTGGGGGATTGTGAGGGGTGAGACTTTTTACATTTCATTAAGGATGGACAATCAAAAGTGGGGATTTCCCCAGGGGTCACTCTGTTATAATTGATTTGGAGGGGGGTGCACGGGTTATTATTAGAATTTGCTGGCCCCAATAAAAGATAGAAGACCTGAGTTGGACTCACTGTCTTTGTTTTACTATGGCTAGGAATGCAAAAACATAATTGCAGTGGGATTTAGTAGCCTGTGGTACCTCAATACCATGAGTTAATGAATCTTATGATAACATTTGTACACAAACAAGCTCAACTACCGTGGGCTACTAAAATAGGGGCTTTAGGTTTCTAAATCCAAGCTAATGAATTGCAGGTCTAAATTTTAGGATTCTAAATTGTAGGTGTCTTAAAGTAGATGGATTTTTAGCCAAACGTTTCAGATTGTAAGTTTGGCTGAAAATCTAGGGTCTAAAATTTAGAAACCTAATTGAGGAATTGAGCATTTTTCAAAACTTGACTCCTTAATGAATAATTCACCTCGCTAGAGCTTCAGCAGAGTCAATGTCTCACTGACCTTTGGCACCTTGTGACAAGCATTTTCTCTACAGCCTCCTCCTAGTTTGATCTCAGTGCCATATGAGCTTTTTTGTATATTACAAACTCAAGACAACACTCAATAAATAACATTATTAGCTTAGTATTTTTCATTTCAAGATGAACTGAATTAATCCAGCGATGAGTTTTAGTGTCTTATAAGCTTAAACTGAAATCCATGCATTTCATCACGCATGGATTCCATTACAGAACAAACATTTTATCACCTTTCAAAAATTTGAAACATGTTCATTTTGTTCGGTTTGTCTTTTTTTTTATAAGCTTTATTTATAAACACCATTAAACAAGAGAAACATTAACAGCAGTAAACAGACTCCGAGCGGGGTTGTTTCTGATCCCCAACCCAGAGAACAGTCAAGGGTACAGGTGCAGTTTTCAAATTATACCCACCCCCTCCTACTCCCCCCCTCCTCCCCCCCTCACCCCCCCCCCCCATAGTCACCATCCAATCCAAAGTTAGAGTAACCCCAGGGAGCTCCATTACGTAAGCCACTGGATCAAGTCCCTATCTATACACTCCGTTAGAGACCCAATTGCAACACTTCATTGCGAATATCCGGGCTCAGGTTTTGAATATAAGGGTCCCAGAGCCTCTGAAAGGCCGGCCACCTTCGAATGCTACCCCGGGCACACCTACACTCCAGGAGCATCAATTGATGAAAATTGTTTCGCCACTCCCAGAAGGAGGGCGGGTGCCGATCCCTCCACCCACACAGAAAGGGCCCCTTACCCACCAGACATGCCTTACGTACCAGTAAACATTCCCATTTCCCCTGGGGCTGTGTAGGGCGTAAGTTATCCAGCACAATTAGGGAACTATCCCAACACACCTGCTGCCCCAGTATCCCAGACAGAAAGGAACACATTTTTGCCCAATAGGGACGTATGGTTATGGTTATGGTAATTTTATTTGATAAACCGCCTTTCTGGGACAAGCAAAGCGGTGTACAATATACAAACTAAAGAACAGGCTCAGGGCCAGAGAAATGGAAAGGAAGTTTACAACGGTTTTGAGAAAGGAGAGAGAAAGGAGACAAGACAAAACAAGGAGAGGATACACACAGGAAGGAGATAGAACTTAAGGCATGTCACACAAGGGGGAGGGAAGGCCAAAGGCTGTGGAGAAGACGTATGAGTTGACACCCCCACCACATATGCAATAAAGTCGCTAATGGTTCAAAACACCGCGGGCATCGCCCATCCGAAGTGATATGACAGCGGAAGGCCCGTCGAGGGGAAAAATATACCCTGGTTATGCATTTAAATTGTATTTCCCTCCAACGGACTCCCACCGCCAGATCCACTATTTGCCGTAGGGCTCTAAGAACAATACCGGGAGGGATCTCGCACCCCATCTCCACAGCCCAGGCCAGCTCCACACTACGGTAATCGGGTACAGGCCTATATTGGGCCACCCGAGTTTTCAGCACTCTTATAGACGGCGAGTCTTCTCCCCCCAGCTCAAAAAAGTCTATAATCTGCGCCGATCACTCCGCCCGAAGTTCCGTCTCTGGTAACGAGGCTACATAATGAGAGATCTGCAGGTAGGCAAAAAAAAGACCAGGCCTCAACTCATATTCCCCACACAAGGACTGGAACTGCTTACATTTCCCCGAGGGTTCTACCACAAGGCCTATATTACAAATTCCTCTCTGGGCCCATTCACGAAACATCCCAGTATCGGTCCCTGGGGTAAACTGCGCATTGCCTTGAATGGGCAACCAGCTCGAAACCCTCCAGTTCCTGCCCCAATACACGTTCAACTGCTTCCAGGTTCGCCGGACCGAGCCAAGCAACACACTATCCCCTACATTACTCCAGTTTAGCCGGTTTTCTTGATGCAAAAGAGCCAGCAAGGTATTCGGCGCAGCAAACGCCTCCTTGAAGGCCCTTGGAGTATATACTTCAGTCCCGCCCAGCCAATCCCCCAAGTGCCGAGCCTGGCAAGTCAGGGCATAAGCTTCGAGATCAGGAAGCCCCAACCCCCCCTGCTTCCATTTACCAACCAAGCGGCAATATGGGATACGCGCTCTCGCCCCTTCCACAAAAAACCCCGAAATTACTCCCTCTAACTGCCGAAGATCACGTCTCAACAACCAGACAGGAAGAGTCTGCAGCCAGTAGAGTATCCGCGGCAGAATAACCATCTTGATCGCCGCTATTCGCCCCAACAAGAATAAAGGAAGGGATCTCCATGCCTGTAATTGATCCTGCAGCCTGTCAATGATCCGATTTAAGTTGCATCGATAAAGCCGGGAAGGCTGACTAGTCAGCAGAATGCCCAAATACTTAAAATGGTCCTCTGCCCATTTGAGAGGGAAGTCCCCTTGCCACCCGCCCCTTAATTGTCCCGACACGTCTAGGGCCTCTGATTTTTCCGTATTAATACATAAACCAGCAAACTGTCCAAAAGTATGGAATTCCTGCAACAGCAAGGATAAGGAGTCACGGGGCGCTGACAAATGCACCAGAAGGTCATCCGCAAAGGCGGACAATTTAAACTCATGCGGGCCTATGCGGATCCCACGTATCTCACAAGACTCCTCCACTCGACGTATAAAAGGGTCAAGGGATAAGACAAAAAGAAGAGGGGAAAGAGGACACCCCTGCCAAGTGCCACGTCGTAAGTAAAAAGCCTCTGACAACACCCCATTACAGTAAATCGCTGCAGACGGTTCAACATAAAGGCTGCGAACCATATTACAGAAGGAGTGCCCAAGCCCATAACACGGGAGCAGATAGTGTAGATATTTCCAATCAACTCTGTCAAAGGCTTTTTCTGCGTCAAAACTCACTAGCAACGAGTGTAGCTGTCTACTCTGCACCCATTCCAACGATGACAATATTTTACTAAGGTTGCGTACGGCATATCGGTTTTTCACGAATCCAATTTGCGACTCATGGACCAGCTGGCCCAAAACTCCCGCCAAGCGATCTGCGAGGATTTTCACCAGTAACTTAAGATCAAAATTAAGTAGTGAGATGGGATGATATGAAGCCGCCTGCAGAGGATCCTTCCACGGTTTGGGGAAAAGAGTAATATAGGCATGGTTGCCTCCCCATTGAAAGCCGCCCTGCTCAGATCTCTTAGTGTGGAGGGCAACTAAGGTAGGAGAGATATAGTCACTAAGAATCTTGTAAAATTCAGCGCCCAACCCATCGGGTCCCGGTGTTTTATAACAACTCGCCTTAGCGATAACCGTTTGCACC
The DNA here is from genome assembly GCA_033557465.1 of Ichthyophis bannanicus. NCBI lineage: Eukaryota > Metazoa > Chordata > Amphibia > Gymnophiona > Ichthyophiidae > Ichthyophis > Ichthyophis bannanicus. The sequence goes on along the minus strand of CM066033.1, from coordinate 58,566,960 downwards.
TCTTGGATAGTTAACGGTTGATCTAGCGATACCCTCTCTGCCTCGCTTAACCGAGGTAAGTCTGTAACCTTCAAATACTGCATCATCCATGTGGGAGAGCCCACCTCCGCGGTGTAAAGTTTCTGGAAAAAAGAACGAAAGACTCGGGCGATCTGCGGGCTATCTTTATGAAGTATCCCCTGACCATCTCGGAGTGCTGTAACCAATTTCGAGCTCCGAGGGCCGCGCAAACATCGGGCCAACAATTTGCCCGGTTTATCGCCATGACAATACAATTGATAACGGTAATACATAACGGACTTCTTTGCCCGCTGGTGCAAGAGTTCATTTAAGGCTATTTGTGTCTCCCAGAGCTTTTTCTTAAGCGCAGTACTCGGATCACCTGCATTCATCCTTCTTAACTTCGTAACTAACTTCTCAAGGCGGATAATATGTTCGGCCTGCAGTCTCCGTTTCCTTGCCATAAATCCAATAATATCCCCCTGTAGGATGACTTTAGCTGTCTCCCACACCAGCTCTGGATCATCGTGATGCTCACGATGATCTGATTCGAACTCCTGCCACCGTCGTGTAAGAAATTGACGAAACTGGGTGTCTTTATAGAGCTCAAGCGGAAAACGCCAAATCCTCGCCCTAGGGCTGTCTCCGCTCCACCGCAGCTCAAGCCAAATTAGAGCATGATCCGAAATCTCTACGGGTCCTATCTGCGCTTCATCTACAGTGACAAACAAGCCTTTTGTAATCAACAGATAGTCGATACGTGCACTGGAACTGTGCGCGCGAGATTGGTGAGTGTAATCCTTTTCATCAGGGTGTAACAGCCGCCAGGGATCCACCAGCCCCAATCGAGTGCACAAGCGGAGCAACGCACGGGCTGTCTGTAGTCTTTCCCTAGGCCCCCTCCCCTTTGATGTATCTAATTCCACGTCCATCACGCCATTAAAGTCACCTCCTAAAATCAGTGGGAGCTCTGACAATTGCTCTATTTTAGACGCTAGGCGAGAATACAATGCAGAGTCCAACACATTGGGGCAATAAAGGTTCCCTAGAATGACAGGCTTCCCACCCAGTGTACCATGCAGCAAAATAAATCGGCCTGTGGGATCAACAATGTATTTTTTAACATCGAAACGGACATTTTTATGTATCAACACAGCCACTCCGCCCTTCTTTCCCGTGGCCGGGGCCCCCCATACCTGCCCCACCCATTCCCGGCGAAGTTTACTATGCTCTTCAGCAGTCTGGTGGGTTTCTTGGAGCAAAGCTATGTCGGCTCGTTGCCTGGTCAAGGCCTGCAAAATTTTAGATCTCTTAATCGGGCTCCCCAAGCTGCAGACATTCCAGGAAATTATCTTCAGGTTGACTGGATAATATATAGGTCTTCCAACAACATAATTACCAATTTCCCAGAGGGAGCCCCCCCAGCCTGGAGCTCCCTCCACCGTGCATTCAAGTTGCTCCCCCAATGCAAAACATTTTTGTCAGGGATGTGATTATGCCCCCCCCACCCCCCCCCTTCCCCATCCCCCCTAACTCCCTTCGCTCTCTGTCTCTCTATCTTCCACTGACCCTAAATAGGGCAGAAGAAGATCACCTTCCGGAGATCAGTTAAATGCATACGGTCCTCCCCGCCCACATTACCCCGGTACTAAACAGCAGCAGCTCTAGCTCCCACTACAACAGTTTGCAGACCGGTCTCCACAAAGTCAAACATACCAGGAACCCCTCATATTTTAACAGACTGGAAGCCCCAACAATAGCAAAGGCATATATATAGAGTCATGAAAGGCCTCCCAAGGATCTCCCCCCCAACCGGAACAGGTCCTCAGGGGCCGCCAGCTGGTCGGCAGTGCCCCCCGAGGGCGCGCTCCAGTGCCCCAACCAATGATTAGGGTCCCCCACCCGCTCACCCCCCTCCCCCCGGGACCCCCGGGCCCGCACAAATCCAAGTTTAAGGAAGTTCCTACCAGAAGCCATGGGGCCGCCAAGGAACCTGCAGGAGGCTGTGACCAGGGCTCCCGCTATCACCAGACATTGCAAGGCATAACAGCACCTTCCACACAGATATCTGGCACTATTAGACGGAACAGTAGGCACGGCCCACACTCAGGAGGAACGTGAAGGAGGCACCCCTGGACTTTCTGTCAACCCCAGCACCATCCCACAGGCAAGGGGGAATACCCCTACCCCCCCCCCCCCCCACAAGCTAATTCACAGGAACAGTTTACAACATGATATGTCAAAAACAAAAAAAAACCATCAAACAGTTCAAGGTCCATATGGTGAGGAAGGGCCGGAGAGTCCTCCCCAAGGAGCGCTCTGTCCCACCGACTCCATGCGCCACAACAGTCATCGGTTGGGTAAGTGTCCAGGCTTGCAGCTGAGGGCCAGGCTCCAAGAGCTCACTCCATCATAGGCCGGCATCGTTCCCTTCTCACACCTCCAGGGACCATCCCAGAGGCTATCCAAAGGAGGGACCACGAAAAACAACGACGTATGTCCATGGTTTTCAGACCAGAACAAAGGTCCGCCATTGTCCCCTCCGGCTAAGTGTGCTCTTTCTGACTAAAGCCCGGTCGCACTGATTACATGTCAGCTCATGTATCTGCCAGAGATAGTCGCTCTCCTCTCCCCAGCGCCTCAATGTAGGGACCGGCATCCGCGGCGGACTCGAAGGACCGATGGCTTCCTGCGTGGAACACGTGCAGCCTAGCAGGGTACTGCACGGAAAACTTAATATTCGAGTTAATAAGCTTTTGGCAAAGGGGAGCGTATGCTCGGCGTTTCTGACTTAGAGCCGCAGAATAATCTTGTGCATTTCTAATTCTCATGTTATCGTGCAGTAGCTCACCCTTCTGCCTCGCGGCTCTAATTATGGCTTCTTTTTGAGGAAAGCGTAGAAATTTTGCTAAAACCACTCTCGGCTGCTGATCTCGAGGCTGCTTAGCTCCCACACGGTGTGCTCTTTCAATACGCAATTTGCCGCCATCTTCGATGCCTTCGAATAGCTGGGGGAGTAAGATTTCCAGGTAATGAGCTAAATCCTTATCCGCAATCGAATTTGCAATACCCATCACCCTCAGATTGTTGCGCCTAGAACGATTCTCCAGGTCGTCCATTTTCATTTCATGTGCCTGTATCTGGGATTTCAACAGCGTCAGATCTTGTGTTAAGGTCTCCAGGCAGTCCTCCGCCTTCCCTAAACGATCCTCCGCCTCTTGGAGTCGACTCCCCAAGGCCCCGACGGAGGCTTGTAAAGTATCCATTTTTTCGTGTAGTGCTGTAAATTGCGTGGATAGTGCCTCTGCCACTGCTGCAGAAACCTCCTCCAGGAATACCAGAGAGGTCGGCGATTTAGGCATAGCCATGTTGTCGGCCATTTTAGGTGCCGGGGTTCCACGCTCCTTCTCCCTCCGAGCGGTTTTTACGGCTGCTGCCATCCCTCCAAGTAGCACCCGAGGGCAGTTCAAGCCAGAAATTGCCACTGTGACTAGGTAAATAGTATCGTTAGCTGGAATTCGGCATTCAAAGCGGTAGTAAATTCACGGTTTGGGCCGAGGAAGACCGGAGCGCAAGCAGTGTCAGCCTGCTGCCCTCACCGCATCACATGATCTCCTCGGTTTGTCTTTTTATTGAAATGGTTGGTGGAGCTGTCCAGTGCTGAAATGTTGGAGCATGTGTAGATCTAGTTTTGTTGTTCACTTCTTACAATATCTGTGTTTCCTGTCCTCTGTCAACACCCAAGAAGTGCTTTAATAAGATGATAGGCTTATATGTTATTCTTGTTTTGGTTTTCTCACCTTGTTGTTAATCTTTTGGGCCACAGCTTTGCATGAGCTCTAAGCAATTTCTTTTCTCTGCTTGGTGGATCTGCAGGCTTCTTTTAAGAAATATGAGCTACCATACTGGAGCAGACAAAGGTCCACCCCAAGGCCAGCATCTTGTTTTGAACAGTGAGAGTAGTAATTATGCTGCTAGATTGCTTATTGGGGACCTGAAGGGAAGTCAGCTCATCTCCCTAACATATTGATATCTTCATTTAGAGTCACTTTTTCTCCAATCTTAAATTGTTTTACTTCTGACATTTGCTTACAGACAACTAAGTCTATGCTTTTTATTCTCATTTATGATCTGCTTTTTATTAAGCCTGTTCAAGTCACTTGAAACCATTCTAGATTTTGGATTTTTAAATCTATCTGAGTTAACGTCTAGGGTCCTTCTTGTGGAACTGGAAGCATTTCTAAGAATCCTACTCTGAATGTTCTGGATTTCAGTCTCCTACATGGAAACCTGAATTTGGACACACAAACCTCCTTCCTGCACCTTCCTATCTCATTGAAACTCACATGTTCCATAGCGGCCCTCCTCCAATCCTCTAAAACCATATCAAGAAGATGCATGAGGTCCACTGCCTTCACACTAGACTGACCAGTTGCCAAGTAATTCTTACAGCCACCACTGATCAAGCACACCTTGATAAATTACCCATACATGCTACATCCTATGAATTCCACAGGGAGGCTCTCTTTGGCACAATGCAAGTACTGCACCGAGCATTAGTAAATTTAAGAGACCGAGATCATGTGTGTGATGGCATGCGCAAAACTAGCCCATTTTTGGAGATTGCCCCGAGAGACAAACAACCAGTGATCTAGCTATCTGTGTCCCTAATGATGAAATTTATTTATTTATTTAACAATTTTTTATACCATTTTTCTACAAGTCAAAACTGTTTACATGGAACTGGGTTGATACAGAAAATGAGTTACAAGGAACATCAGCACTAACAGCAACAGTCCTAGTCTTTTTCTCTTGGGAACATACCCCTGGAGATGCATCCTCGATACTAGAGGATAACACATTGACTGGAAGACATATCCCATCTACAGGGTCATTTCCTGCCACTCCACAGTAATGCTGTCCTTCCTGGTGATCTTGTTCCTCCAAAGCAACACAGTCGGTACTGCTCAATTTCCCTGAAGGTCTCTTATTTATTTATTCATTCACATTTATAATCACATTATCTGATGACTTAAGCAGAAGAGATAAGATAAAAACACATCAATAGAAACATAAAAGTAAAAACAAAACTATGAAAGACTAAAAGCTTGCCAATCTTAATATCGCGGTCTAACTAATTCCTGATTTAATCCAAAGTTCATTATTCTAAATCTAAATCTGGAAATGCTTGTCTAAAAAGAAAGGCTTTAAATTTGTACATAAATGCCGTCACCCATACATCTGAGTTCATGTGGCACAGAATTTCAGAGTGAGGGGACCGATTGCCGAAAATAATAGTGATCGAATATCATTCAACCAGACATCATGAAGCCTTTAGACTCCTTTGTCTGTCTCGGCTCCTCCAAATCTACTGCTCTAACCTCAGGGCTTAGGCTTTTATCCTGGAAGTGAAGAGTTCTTCACACCATATGCCCCACTTATGATTTCTCTCCAACAGTCAGATAATCAGGCATTTGGTGCTCAGCGTGAAAGCTCAATTAGATCCTATCCTGCTGCTAAAATGTCTTATTAGTTATTAGACGAGTGGGGAATACTTAGCAGATTTTAAGATCCTAAAATACTAAACTGTGTGACTTTAGAGGTTAGGATAGAAGAAGGATAACCAATGAGACATTGAGATATCAGGGCACAAATTATATCACAATGATAGACTGGATCATGCTAAAGAGGGCATTGAGACAAACAGGATAAAAGTTCTGCAGGAAATAAAATGCACTGTAGAATCTTTATGGATGGAAAATTCACTTGAGAAGGGGAAGAGAATAGTGGTGGGGGTGTACTACCTTCTACCTGGCCAGAATGGACAGATGATGAAATGTTAAAAGAAATTAGGAAAGCCAAAAAAACTGGAAACACTAGAATGATGGGTGATTTCAGTTACCCCGATATAGATAGGATAAATATCATATACGGACATTCTAGGGAGGTAAAGTTTCTAGATGAAACAAATGACTGCCTCATGGAGCAGCTGATTCAAGAACTGACATGAAGGGGAGCTATTTTAGACTTAGTCCTTAGGTGAGCATAGGATCTGATGTGACAGGTAATGGCATTAGAGCCAATTGGCAATAATGCTCATAACATGATCAAAACTGATTGAACAAATGGAGGCAGGAAAATGATTAGAAAAAAAACTAAAAGGAGCAGCTGCAGAGGTTAAGAGTTTATATCAGGCCTGGACATTGTTAAAAGAATACCATATTGGAAGGCCAGAGCAGATATAGTATATTCCATTCTTTGAAAAAGCTTGAAGGGAGGTGAAATTACTGGCAGCAGGGTTAAAAGGTGAGGTAAGAGAGGCTGTTATATTCAAAAGAACATCCTTTAGAAAATGAAAAAGGATCTAAATGAAGAATCAAATCTAAATGTTCTTATGAATGGAATAGGTAAATGTAGATTGATTGTTTATGCCATCAAAAAGTAGAAAGACTTGGGGATACACAATGAAGATAAAGACCAGCATGGTCCATCACATCTGCCCAGCAAGGCGGCAAGAGTAGGTGCACCTGCCGTTCCGTGCAGGTCGCCCCTCCCCATGCTTTTGTTTAGGGGTGTACCCACTGCTCCGTATAGGTCATCCCTATTTGTTCAGATATAAGAGATAGTTATTTTGATTTTGATTTTATCCTATTGTTATAAAGGGATCCACTGTGTCTGTCCCATGCCATTTGAATTCTTTCACTGTATTTGCCCCCACTGCTTCCATCGGGAGGGCATTCCAAGCATCCCCCACCCTTTCAGTGAAAAAGTATTTCCTGACATTGCCTTTCAGTTTACCCCCTTGCAGCTTCATGTTATATCCTCTAGTTGTACAGCTTCCCCGCCTTTGGAAGAGGTTTGTTTGTCCATTAATACTCTAAGTATTTAAAGGTCTGAATCATATCTCCCCTGTCCCTCCTCTCCTCCAGAGTGTACATATTTAGGTCTTTAAGTCTCTTCTCATAAGTCTTTTGATGCAGGCTCCAAATCATTTTGGTCGCCTTCCTCTGAACCATTTCCAGTCTTTTTATATCCTGTCCTATAAACTGGTCCAACTGACACTCTCTCGGGTTTTTGCTATGAATGTACTTGAAAAAGTTTTCATCATGCATTTTTTGTTCCACAGCAAGCTTTTTTCAAATTCTCTTTGCCTTTCTTCTCAATGCCTTGCATGTAACTTGCCAATGCTTATGTTGTTTCCTTTTTTCGTCATTTGGCCTCTTTTCCATTTCCTGAAATATGCTTTTTGGCAAGAAGAGCCTCTCTGAACTCACCTTTAAACCATGCTGGCAGTTTTTTGGCCTTCCTTCCACTTTTCTTAAAGCATGGAATACATCTGTTCTGGGCTTTCAAGTTAGTACTTTTAAACAATGCCCATGCTTGATGTAAATCTTTAACCTTTACAGCTGCTCCTTTTAGTTTTTTCTTAAATATTTTCCTCATTTTATCAGAGTCTTCCTTTAAAAGCTTTTACTGAGGCTTTCCTTGCCATCCTCCCTCCATTTATTAAATCAAATATGATCACTCTTGCCAAGTGACCCCAACACCCTTATCTCTTCCACCAGATCCTGTGTTCCACTAAGGACTAGGTCCAAATTAGCTTCCTCTCTTGTTGGTTCATGAATCAGCTGCTCCAAGAAGCAGTCATTTATTTCATTTAGAAACTTTATCTCCCTAGCATGTCCTGATGTAACATTGACTCAGTCGATACTGAGGTAATTGAAATCACCCATTATTATTGTATTGTAACTTTTGTTAGCTTCTCTGATTTCTTGCAGCATTTTATCATCCATCTTTTAATTCTGGTCAGACAGTGGTAGTACACCCCCATTGCCTTCGCCTTCACCTTTTTACATGGAATTTCTATCCATTGAGATTCTACAGTGTATTTTGTTTCCTGCAAAACTTTAATCCTATCTGACTCAATGCCCTCTCTATCATAGAGTATTATTAGCATCCTTGCATTTTAGTATGTTGTGCACAATATTATGAGAAATAATTGGAAATACTCCAACTGTATGTCATCATAATATTTGAATAGTATGTTCAAAGGTATACAACAGAAAAAAAGATGTCTGTGCAACTTAGATGTAGTAATTTCTAAGAAAAAAACAAAATATGACCTGGTCAGGATTAATGGCACCCTTCTCTAATATTCGGTTGTACAACCCTTGACAGTGATGACAGCCACCACACATTTTTGTAGCCATCTATAAGTTTCATACATCTGTCTGCTGGTAGTTTCTCCCACTCTTCAATTGCGATTTGTTCCAGCTCATGGATATTTCCAGGATTCCTTTTACCAATGGCAGATTTCAGCTTTTTCCAGCAGTTCTCAATTGGACTGAGATCAGGACTCATTGCAGGCCAGTTTAAAACAGTCCATTTTTAACTTTTTAACCATTCTTTTGTACTTTTGGATGTCTGTTTTGGGTCATTTTCCTGCTTGAGGACCCATGACCCTCGACCCTGACCTAGCTTTCTGACACTAGGTAGCACATTTCACTCCAAAATACTTTGGTAGTCCTCTGACTTCATGATTCCTATATTCCAGGCCTCCAGTTCCTGAGGTAGCAAAATAGCCCCACACCAATATTTATTTAGCTGTATTTATATCCCGCTTTTCACTGGATCAAAGCGGTCAATTGGGGGATACATTTAACACGAGGGGATATGAGACACATACGCTAATACTTACAGGGAACATGGGTAATGGAGGGTTAAGTGGCTTGCCCAAGACCACAATGAGTGCCTATAGGACAATATGGAATCTATACCATATTTAACTGTAGAAAGGGTGTGTTTTTCCTTATAAGCTTCATTTCTTTGCCTGAAAATGTATTGCTGGTCTGCATTGCTAAAGAGCTCAAGTTTGGTTTTATCTGTCCACAGAACATTTTCACAGAAGGATTGTGCCTTTTTATGTCTATCTTTGAGTAGTGGGGTCCTCCTTGGCCTTCACCCATGAAGTCCTTTGTTTAGTGTGCAGCATATGATGTGGATTGAAACCACCACTCCAGACTGCTCCAGGTCAGCCTTAAGCTCCTTGGATGTTGTACGTGGTGTTTTTTCAACAGTTCGTACTAACCTTCGAAGACTTCTTGGATTATTTTTCCTCTTTCCACCACGTCCTGGGAGATTCTTGAGAGTTCTATGAGCAGAAAACTTTTTAATAACATTGCAAACTGTAGACACAGGAACCCCAAGGTCTTTGGCGATGGCCTTGTACCCCCTTTGAAGTTTGATGTTTGTTGATAATGGCTTTTCTGAAGGTCTCAGGCAGCTCTCTTGTCTTCACCATTATGAAAATGGAGCAGAGAGTGAATGTGGCCATTTTAAACATTAGAGCCATCATTCATTGTTTGATTCAAGTCATGTGAGTACTAACAATTGATCATAGGTGTGTCTAATTTTACGCAATGGGAATGTAGTTCTTCTGTTCAAAGTGATTTGAATTGTTTATAAGGATGCCAATGTCCCAATTTTTATACTATTTCCTTCTATTTCCCTTTTTAATTGGTCTTGTTTTATTTGATTCTTTTATGTGTCACATATGTGTGCATACATAGACCAAAGTCATTTCACTGGTCACCTTTTTTAAGGAGCTATTTGACATTAAGGGGTTGAACTGCAAGACTGCCAATAATGTTGACCACAAATGTATGCAAGTAGGGAAGAACAGCCCAAACTACGGTTTCAGGATGCAAGGCTCTACATTAGGAATCACCACCCAGGAAAAGGATCTAGGCATTATCGTGGATAATACCTTGAAACTCCCTGTTCTGTGTGCAGCAGCACCCAAGAAAGCAAATAAAATGCTAGGAATCATAAGGAAAGGAATGGTGACCTTGAGTATTGTGTGCAATTTTGGTCACTGCATCTCAAAAAAGATATATCAGAATTAGAAAAATTACAGAAAAAGCCAACCAAAATGATAAAGGGGATGGAACAAGTCTGCTATGAGGAAAGGGTAAAGAGATTAGGGCTCTTCAGTTTGAAGAAGAGACGTCTGAGGGGAGATATGATCAGAGACAGGCCAAGGATATCTGCTGCCTTAGGCTAACTTTCAGATGTGTGCCCCCCCCACCAAGTTATGCCCCCTTTCATGCATGTTTCCCCCCCCCCCCCCCAGCATGCTGAGTAAATGAAACAAAATGAGTTCTTCAGCCAGGAATAATGCACCCCTACAGACAGTATTTTTCAGCTAAGCATAAACTTATAACAAATATTCCCCCTCCCCCTCCCCCCCCCCCCCCCCGGTTTCTTACAAGAAACACGAAATAAGTCTAGCTAGGGTACAGAAATAATTTTTAAAAACTGTAAAGAATCCCTTCTAGCCAACAAGGAGTTTGTTCTATACTTACAGTAACTGGAATTTTCACACAGTAAAATACTTGCTAGGCCCAGTATTCAAAAGGTTTTAAACGGATAGCAGGACATGAAAACCGCACACACCCCACTGAGCCCGATATTCAGGAGCAATAACAAGCCAGTGTCGCTGAAATCCCCACAGTCCACCTTGGCATAATCCAGATCGTTGCAGGGCGGCCCATGGGCGGAACTGGGCGATGTCAGGGCCTATCCACTCAGCAGCAATTTTCAGCCCCAGGGTAAGCGAATAAAGTTGTCTGATTATCGCTGCTGACTGACTAGCAACGGAGGTCAGCAACAAAACTGGCTACTGTATTCAGCACTGACATCCGGATTCACTTTTGCTCGCACTCCCTCTGTTTTTGATTGGGGGTGGGGGTGATTTTTTTCATTTTTAATGCTGTCCCGAGTTCCGTGAGAGCTGACGACCTCACTGCCCATGACTTCTCAGAGACGAGCCAATCAAAGTTTCTCTGTGCCCTCTGCTGAATTCTCAGTCCCCTCCACCTTCATAGGGACATCAGTTACTGCAGTGGCTGTCCCGAGAGAAAAGCAGACTTGAGAACCACAGCTGGGTCTCTCTATTCCCTCTAGACCATCTGTATACCTTCACCTCCCAGGAGCTAGTTACTCAGTGCAGTAACTGATCTGAACATTGCACGTGAGATCCAGTTAGACTGAGCACTGGCTTAACCGGGCTGAGTGGGTTTGATCTTTCTTCTACCCCACCACACATTCCTAAAATGACCCCTACATCCTCTGTGCTCAGCGTGCTGGCCACTGGGATCAAAATCAGACACATACAGTGCAACTGAAAATATAAAAAGAAATAATTGAAAGAGATGTGATGCCAGTGCCCAGTGTTAAACAAAATGATGAAAAGTAAAGCACTTCTTTTACTGAAATTTCTCAAAGTCCATCCTATTGGCCATGGCCTTAGCACGAGGGAAATAAAAAGAGATTTCTGACCTCTGGACATTTCTGGGCCTTTAGAGCCTGTGGGTGAGCGGTGTGTATGTGCGGCCCTTTCCTCAAAGTCATTAATATTAAATAAGGACAGAGGGCCTGGAGTCAAGCTGTTCTGTGACCTACTAACTACTGCTGCTTGCCTGCTTTCAATTCCTCGCTGCCTTGGGCACAGTGCTATACTGCCAGCCTCTGTCTGCTCCATCCATCTGTCCACTGACCACCAATCCGCCACACTCTGCAGTTGACTATGAGGCCCATTCTGAAGGTGCATGTCTGGGCCATCCAGATGCCTAGAAATCTGGACGGCCCAGAGAAGCACCCGATTCTGCTCCCATGGGAGCTAGACCCTCCTGTGGGTGCAGAATCGCAGCACAGTGGCTGGAGTCCAGGGGGTGCCCCAATTCTGGCACCCCAGACATCCAGCCACTTGCAAAGCTAACTCAGCCAGGATCCTTAATGGAGCTGTGATGCCATGGCATCATGTTGCCTTGGCACTGCGGCTCCATTAAGGAGCCACGATCCCCGACTGCCGCAACAATGTTCTTTCCCTGCAGCCCGACCCCCGATGTGGCCTTCCAAAGGCAGGGTCAGGCTGCTGGGAAGCTCCTCCACCCCCCCCCCCTCACCCCACTGACCTGGCCCTGTGCCACCATCCCCCAATGTCCAGGGGGACTTATTCCACCTTCAAGGTGGAATAAGTCCCCTGTCGATGTTGGTGACCCCGAATGTACAGGGCCAACCGCAGGATTGGTCCTGTATATCCGGGGTCGCATCCTCACCCTTGCTCCTCCCTTGGCCTGCTCCCTCCCGCCCCCATCCAGAATTCCCCGCACATCTGCTATGTACACGTGGGGAGCTTTGGGCAGGGGATACGGTCCCAGCTTTTAGTGGGGATGGGCATCCAACCCAGACATCCATCCCTGCTAAACACAGCTCGGAATGACTCCCTAGGTGTCCAAATTCCTCAGCTATACGCTAAATCAGATCACCAACTAAAGATCTCCTATGCAGCCATGCAGCAGCCATGCTCCGTTGATGGTGTTGTGGCTGTATATAACTTTATTTCCACTTCGTGGCAGGGGGGGCTCGGTGAAACTAGAGGCAGCGTCGGCATTGCCTGCAGACTGCTCTGCTAGAGTTCGCCTCTGACTCATTGAAGGTAATTAAAGTAAAAATCAAAGAGAAGGGGTTAGTTCCTGCATTATTTGCCCAGGTGGTCATCGCCATGGATGACACACCTGGTGCTGCCGGCCCACCTCAACAGGCCAGGACAACATAACGGTCATGCTATTGCACCAAAGGGGGAAACTATGGCCTAGAAATGTTAAAAATCCACCCGACCAGATGTACCTCCCTACCGGCAGCAACAGCCATAGAAGGAACCTGTGGCCTGCATCTCCACTCCTACACCAGCCAAGGCCAATGACTGAGGGGCCGGGCGGGGAAGCCTGCTAAGACAAACTGCTCTTCAGCATGCCACAATCAGAAATTGCATATCAGTGCAACACGAAGCCTCATACCCTGATGACCCCCTATTCAAGCTCAAATTGCTTCAGCATCTTCCAAAGCATTGCTGAAGGCACATAAACATTCTTTGAGTAAGAGACCCATGAACACTGACTCCAAAGCAACACGTCTTTCCCCTTCCTCATGCTGCTGCTGATTGAATCACAATGTCATTTAATTTACACTGCTTGGAATTCCTTCTTGTGCTTTATTTGTTACCTCTAAAATTGTGCCGCCCTATGCAGTCACCTAGTTTGCCTAGTGCTAGGGGAGGCCCTGGATATGATAGAGATCTATATAATAATGAATGTAGTGGAATGGATAAACATGAGTCGGTTGTTTACTCTTTCAAAAAGTACAAAGACTAGTCGACATGCAAATGGGAGAAAATATTGTTTTGCTCAACGTGTAATCAAACTCTGGAATTCATTGCCAGAGGATGTAGTAAAAGCTGTTAGTGTAGCTGGGTTTAAAAGAGGTTTTGACAAGTTTCTGGAGGAAAAGTCCATAAACCTTTATTAAAGTGGACTGGAGAAATCCACTGTGTACCCCAGGATATGCAACGCGGAATCACCTGACAGGTACTTGTGACCTGGATTGGCCACGGTTGGAAACAGGATACTGGGCTTGATGGGCCTTTGGTCTGATCCAGTATGGCTTATCTTATGTTCTTAATGTAATGAAAATGGAAAAGCAGCAAAAGTAGAGGCAAGATAAGAGATGGAAGAGCCAAATCCTCTTCAATAGCTGCTATAGTAGGCTCAGCCTCCAGGGGAGCTAAAAACAGAACAGCAAGCAGTTTCTTTATTCAAACAGGTGATTGTAACAACACAAAATCTCTATTCCTGACTTCTCAAATATCCCTGGACCAGGGAACATTGACTGTGACAAAAGTGCCCTTGTCACCCACTGCCACTCCTCCCCTGCATTCACCCTCGGCTCCTCTTTTCTTCCTCTCTTCATGACTCTTCTCTTTATTGTCTCCTCACAGTTCCTCTGTTTCTCCTCTTTCCCAGTAGCTCCGCTGCATCTTCTACTTCTGTGACTTCCCTGCTCCTCCTCTGCCAATGGCTCCTTTGTGTCTCCTTCTTCCCCATTGGCTCCTCTGCATGGGTGACTCCCTTTGGTTCTTTTCCTTCTCTAGGTCTTTCCTCTCCTCTTCTTAGCAGCTCTCACCCCTCCTCTTCCCAACCTGAAGTTGTATAAGGAAGGCTCTTGGAGTGGAGAAGTACCTTGATAGAGCAGTGGGCTAAGAACCAAAGAAGAGCAGTTCAAATCCCACTGCTGCTTCTTGTGATCTAAGGCAAGTCACTTAACCATCCATTGTCTCAGATACAAACTCAGATCCCCCATGGTTTTTCTGGTCCTCCTCCTTTCCCCAGAGTTCCTCTGCCTCTCTGCTTCTCTCTTACTATGACTCCTCAGCTCCTCCTCCTTCCCACATGATTCCTCTTCTTTCTAGTAGCTCCTCAGCTCCTCCTCCTTCCCCATGGTTCCTCTTCTTTCTAGTAGCTTCTCGGCTCCTCCTCCTTCCCCTATGGTTCCTCTTCTTTCTAGTAGCTTCTCGGCTCCTCCTCCTTCCCCTATGGTTCCTCCTTTTTCTTGTAGCTTCTTAGCTCCTCCTCCTTCCCCTATGGTTCCTCCTATTTCTTGTAGCTTCTTAGCTCCGCCTTCTTCCCCCATGGTTCCTCTTCTTTCTAGTAACTCTCCTGCATCTACTTCTTCCTCTATGGTTCCTCTTCTTTCTAGTAGCTCCTCAATTCCTCCTCCTTCCCCCATGATTTCTCTTCTTTCCAGTACGCTCCTCAGCTCCTCCTCCTTCCCCCATGGTTCCTCTTCTTTCTAGTAGCTCCTCAGCTCCTCCTCCTTCCCCATGGTTCCTCTTCTTTCTAGTAGCTTCTCGGCTCCTCCTCCTTCCCCTATGGTTCCTCCTATTTCTTGTAGCTTTTTAGCTCCGCCTCCTTCCCCCATGGTTCCTCTTCTTTCTAGTAACTCTTCTGCATCTCCTTCTTCCTCTATGGTTCCTCCTCTTTCTAGTAGCTCCTCAATTCCTCCTCCTTCCCCCATGATTTCTCTTCTTTCCAGTACGCTCCTCATCTCCTCCTCCTTCCCCCATGGTTCCTCTTCTTTCTAGTAGCTCCTCAGCTCCTCCTCCTTCCCCATGGTTCCTCCTATTTCTTGTTGCTTCTTAGCTCCGCCTCCTTCCCCCATGGTTCCTCTTCTTTCTAGTAACTCTTCTGCATCTCCTTCTTCCTCTATGGTTCCTCCTCTTTCTAGTAGCTCCTCAATTCCTCCTCCTTCCCCCTTGGTTCCTTTTTTCTAGTAGCTCCTCTGCTTCTCCTTCTTCCCCATGGTTCCTCTTCTTTCTAGTAGCTTCTCAGCTCCTCCTCCTTTCCCTATGGTTCCTCTTCTTTCTATTAGCTCCTCAGCTCCTCCTCCTTCCACTATGTTTCCTCCTATTTCTTGTAGCTCCTTAGCTCCTCCTCCTTCCCCTATAGTTCCTCCTCTTTCTAGTAGCTCCTCAGTTCCTCCTCCTTCCCCCCTGGTTCCTCTTTTCTAGTAGCTCCTCTGCTTCTCCTTCTTCCCCCATGGTTCCTCTTCTTTCTAGTAGCTCCTCTGCTTCTCCTCCTTCCCCCATGGTTCCTCATCTTTCTAGTAGCTCCTCAGCTTCTCCTCTGCAGATGACCCTTCTGAACCTTTATTTTGACAGCTTTCACCCCTCCTCTTCCCAACTTAAAGATGCACAAATAATACTCTTGGACAATTGACCTGCTCTAAATGTGACCTATATTGTTTCAGAACAGGCTGACAAGTCAAGGACAAGGACCTGTCTATACATAAAGGATCTCATAACTCATAAACTCCTTGTACTACACAAAATGAGAAGCTAGAAATCATTTCAGAGATGGTAGTGTTATACTGGGGCTCTGTTTACTAGTTCATGAAATCTTCAGAGTTTCCAACCACTGGATTGGGGATGCTTATTTTTCATAGTCTGTTCCTCATGCTCTTTATAGCAGGTACCACTGTGTATGTCTTGGGCAGCGACACATGAACTGGGCACCAGGCATGATATGCCCTGAAGCATTCTGGGATGCTGCATTGTGTGTCATGATACATAATGCTGAGTGGAAGTCATGATACATGCCCTGTTCAATGTAATTTCAGTTTGTTCAATGTAAACTGCACTGATGCAGAATAGCGCAGTATATAAGAGAATGTAAATAAATAAATAAATGAGTCCTGAAGTAAAACCATATCGCCTTGCAAGGATTCATGGAGTAACTTGGTTGAGAAATATCACAAAATTTCATTCAATGCCTTGCTATTGTACCTCTGAAGACATGGTAGGGGGGTATGTTCACAACAGGACGCCTATGGCAAAGTTCTCTCGTTCTGTAAAGGCAACATAGGTGCCTATGGGCCTTTATAAAACTGGCATCCAGATCCATTTCCAGTAGCACACAAATTCTCATGTGCAAATTTACGCCTGCTCTGAAGAAGGTGTAAATGTGTGCGTGTAGTTGCGTGTTTTATAAAGTAGGTGCTTATGTCATGACTCTATCTCCACGCCACCCAAACTACATCCCTGGGAATAGACAAAGCATGTCTGTAAGTGTGCACCATCTTGTCAGGCTCAGCTTTATTTTACAGGTCTGTATTCAGCTTTTCACACAGGAAATAATTTCTAAAATTACCCGCAGAGTGTCCGTGATTTCTTCATTAGGAGGTTGTTGGATTGAGAGCACTGGGAATAGGCGCTGCTTTGCTAATACACAAGTCAGAGAAGGCAAATCGATGCAGTGATAGAGCATGCATATTACCCTTGCAAGTTCATTTTATTTGAGCAATCTTGGCTAATGTTAATTTGTTTGGGAAAGCTTATGAACTCATCATCTTCTCTCTTCCAGCTCCTCCCAGTCTAAAGATGTCTGTCAACGAAACCCTGGTGGTGAATCCTGGCGATAATGTCACCATCCAGTGTTCGTTCACAGGGGGTGACCCCACTCCTCAAGTGAACTGGTCTCATTCTCCCAACCCCATGCCTCAGAACAGCCTCACCCAAGGGGGAAATCTCACCATCTGGAGAATCCAGACAGAAGATTCTGGATACTACAACTGCACTGCCATTAACAATGTGGGGAACCCTGCCAAGAAGATGGTCAACATTCTTGTCCGATGTATGTCTGTTCACAGTGTTTTGGCTAATTTGGGAATCATCAAGCACTGTTCTTACCAGTACATTGAAACTTTATACAACTCTCTTTGCTTTGCAGTCCCATAGATAATTACGCAAGAGCTAAGCAGCTGTAATATGTCACTCCATGCTAACAAGGTATTTTATAACAAGACCCCATGGAGAGACGCCTACAAAGGCTCCTGTGTAGGCATTATTTTATAAAGAAAAGTAGGTGACCACTTTTTTCTAATACAATACTAGCATAAGTGGTGGAGAACACACCTTAAATATAGACACGACCCCTTACACCTGCTCATGAGCGGGTGTAAAGGTTCATACATACTTTACAGTATTTTATAATTTAGTCGTGTAGATGAAAATTCTGCCTGCAGTTCACCCAGACCGCTGCTCTGGCTATGCCTACTGGCAAAGTATGCACCTTTGTGCAAAAGCGTGCACTTTTGTGGCAGTCAGTATTTTATAAGAGGTCATTAGCACCTGTATGTGGCCAGATATGCATGGAAATGCCTCTAAGAGCCCAAGCTAAGGTTAACATCCAAAGATAAGGGAGAAGGAGTGAGTCATTGGGATGAAGGAAGACAATGGTTGGTGGTCCTAGATAGAAGATGCTAATAGGGAAGGAGCCGCCCCTAACTTTCGGTAGCTGGTGTATTGGTATGGTGCGGGAACAAGGAAATTCCCAAATATGAACAAGGTTGGCAGGCAGGTAAGAAAAGGTATATGGAGGCCACTGAAAATAAAGAGGGTTTATGTCAAATGAACTCTGAAGGGAGTCAGTGGAATGCTGATATGACCCCACTTTTTGAAATGAGTAAGTAACTGAACAATGGCCGTAGCAGTGTTCTATGCACAGTGGACAGTAGAAGATAGGGACGTGCTGAACTAATGAAGATATGAAGCAATAAAATCCTGAATGATAATTGTTTATCAAAAGTGAAGCAAGAATATGCATTTCTTTTCTATTTCCATCCTTCCAGGATGTCACAGCTCCCATTATGCTTAGATTGGTCTTCGTGAAATTGATTAATGCGTAGTCTTGATTGTCCCTTGGTTGGACTCTGAAGGCCCTTCTCCTTAGCAGCTCCCCCTCTCCCATTTCACCTCACTATGCTACCAGGTAGTCTGTATTGGACGTATGATTCAGAAGAGAATCCCTCAGAGTAACTCATGTAGAGTTTCCAGGCTGTGGGAAGAGCTAAAGAGAATGCACTCGGCCTAGCTGTTATCAAAGGACCAGTCCGTTAGATTGGCAAGTAGATGTACAGGATATCTCATATCTTATAGACCGAGACATGTAATCGAGTCACTGGCACTTTCTTACCACAACACGCCCACTACACTGGAAGCTGTGTAAATGGTATCTGCGACTGGGATAATTCCATATTATAATATGTCTTGTTTGGTAATAAATTAATCCATTGGATCCTATTGAGGCAAATTGCTGAGATATCTCTCAAGGATTGATTTGTTAAAATCACATATATTCTCACATTATAGTTGCAGTACTAAACTCTGCTTTCTTCTGGGGTCAGAAAGGCTCGGTGGGTCAGCAGAGTCCAACAGATATATGTATCCTTCAGTGTGTCTTGCACAGTCCTAGTCCCATGCATGGTTGATCAGGAGGCACTGCCTTATTCCTGTGTTTGAAGATCCAGCAGCCGATACCAGAGACACGTTCCCAACACAACTCTCCTTGTTATGCAGTCCTCATGATGAACTTCTTGCTTTTAGTTGATAGGTTCATGACCTGATTTGGCACCCTGAAAAAGAAAGCCACCATTAAGGTCCACAGCCAAAGCACTAAGACCAAAAGCCCTGAATGCTGAGGACGGTTGTAGGGGATGGTGCTTAGCTGTTACCCGCACCCTCCGCCTGTGCTGTGCTATTTCCTGGAAGAACGAAGATTGCAGATTGTGCTGCTCGTCTTGCAGCACACACATGATTAGGGAGGCATTTTAACCCAACCACCTCACAGTGGCGGCTAGGTTGAAAACACCTCTCTAAACCTTTCTAAGAAAAATATCTGATAATGCCTTTCAAAATGAGAGATTTACATCTGTAGCGGTCGCACTTTCTGACGCCTCGCTTGCTCATTGCCTCTTTCCAGCCATGAAGAATGTCACCTTCCAGATCACCCCCGACCTGATTAAGGAAAGTGAGAGCATCCAACTGGGACAGGACCTGAAGCTCTCTTGTCATGTGGATGCAGTGCCCCAGGAGAAGGTCGTGTACTCCTGGTTCAAGAATGGCAAGCCTGCCAAGATCTCTGACCGCTTGCTTATCACCAGGAATGACCCGGAGCTGCCAGCCATCACCAGCAGCCTGGAGATCATAGACCTGCGGTTCAGCGACTATGGCACATACCTGTGTGTGGCGTCCTTCCAAGGAGCACCCGTCCCTGATCTAAGCGTGGAAGTGAACATCTCCTCTGAGACAGGTCAGCCATGTACGGGAGAGTAGTGTGTGTTCAAAAGCAAAAATATAAAAATCAGTGACTTCTTACAATACAGACTGTAGCACATTAGTCTAAATAAGGAGAAAAGGACCTCAGTGTTCCAATTTCCTTTGCCAAAAACAGGGGTTTTCTCACTTCAATCAAACATCATTGGTCACAAAACTCCTCATTTATAATGAGGGCATATTGGTCGGCAACAGCCAGCGCTGTTAAAGTGGCTGGCTGTCGCTGCTTTAACTTATCCCCGGATATTCAGTGCCGGGCCATATTCGGCCAGCGCGGCATTGAAAAGCCAGTTTGACCAGAGAGCAGTTCAGCTATTCAGTCAGTGGCAGGATTGCTAAACCGGCTAAAGTTAGAACAGCTCAATATCATTGCTGACTGGCTCACTTATCTTAGTGCCCCCACTGTGCCCCGGGAAGCCCCGACGCTAGCCAGGTAGCACCAGGAAGTGTAGATCGGCTAGGAGAGGATATTCAGTGGAGACAAACCACATAAGTGACACTGAATATACTGGTCAATGGGATTAATGTGGTTTTCAGGTCTGCAAACCACATGAACCCAGTATTCTTTATTTTTTCTTATTTCATACGTTATAGCTTATATGTAAAACCCATGTGATCTTCATTTCCAATATACTGTGGTCAATTCATATCTGGAATATAGTCCATTGTTCAAAATTCCATCACATTCAAAATTTCATTTCTCGATATTCATTTAAAATGTTCAGTTTCATTCATAAAATAATCCATGCCTTAGATAAACAATCCCACAAATTCAGTTTTAACTCTTATCTGTCTCACTTCCCATGCAGTGCAAATCCCAACAAAGATCTCTGCTTCTAGGGCTTCATTAAAATTATACTTCTGTTTGTCGCGTCCAACATGGCGAAGCTGATCTTGTACAAATTTTCATTTAAACGCCACCAATTCTAGTCACTTCCTGTTTCTTCACACCAATCACAATCTTTCATTCCAGCTATCACATTCCAATAAGTTCACTCAAAAATATCCATTCAACCCTCCCCCCCCCCCATCCAATACAGCCATTCAAACCATGCGGCTCTGATGTGTTCAGTGTAAATGTCCAGCGCTCTTCCTTCTGCCATGACCATCTTCCTTAGCTTCCTGTCTCCATCTTCTTCATTTTCCCTCACATAATCTATTGCCAGAGGTCCTCAAAGGCGTACTCCTCTTAATTCAGTGTTGCACCAACGGCACTGCCCAACTTCTTTTTATTCATCTGTATTTGTGCTCTGATGATGTCTCATTGTTTTTCCAATATACGCCTTGCTACATGGGCACTAAATTCTATAAATAACATAGCAGGCAAACACCAACAGTACTTTTTGATTGAAAAACTCATCTGTCTTCAGAATTCTTAAATTCATCTCCCTTTTATGGTAATCATGCGAATACAGCAATTTGCACACTCAAATGTCCTACATCTTCTCTCCTGCCCTCCTCTAAAGATAGTAAAACCACCAGACACAGTATATTCTTCTTTCTGCTGTAGGCAAGTCTGGGTTTTATCACTTCAAAGCAAGGGTGGATCTGCAAGATCTTCCAATCCTTCTTTCTAATAGAGGTCACTTTAAAAGATAAAGGAGAGTGCCGCAGCACACACACACGTATATATCCTCTGTACATTTTACTGAAGTTAAGTCCCAACGATTATTATATGCTCTCTTTCCATCACAATGCTTAGATAGCCTCTTTTTAATTTTGTAGTTTGATATTTATATTCTGTCGTTACTTCTAGAATGAAGAAATTGAGATTTGGAAGGCTATCTTTTAACTTAGTCGGATGAAAGCTACTATATTTTCGGCAATGTATTCCAGTCTGCAGGCTTCAAATACTGTTCTTTCCAATAAATTCTTATTTTTATGGACTAAAACTCCCAAAATATTATTTGCTTCAAATCATATTGCATTTTATTATACAGTTTTAGCCATTCAAAAAATTGTTTAAGTTGGATCTTTTTTTCAGCCGTGCTTCATCAATAAAGAACTTCCAAACCAGAATATATTTAATAAGGGAGAATGGTAAACCTCAGATCCTTCAAAACTTTGCATATAATGATTTGCTAAAGATGGGGCAAAAGTGGCACCCTGAAATCTGCAGAAAAAAATTTCCCTTGAAACAGAAAATAATTTTTCTTCAAAACTATTGCTGCTAACTCCATTTAAAAATTAATGGGGACTCTATGGTCTTGAGCTTCTTTCCTAGATTTCTTTCATCACATTCAAAGCTTCATCTTGTGGAACTGAAATATATAAAGATTGCGCATCCAATGTAACTAAAACCAAATTTCATCCACCTACAAAACTGTGAAGCGACTATAAAAAATGTGTAATGTCCTTACTAAATGAATGAATAAGTGGAACCTTTTTTTTCCCCAAAAAATTCATCTATTTTCCTACATAGTCCAAAATGCATATAACTGGATGGCCATGGGGATGTTCCAATGATTTATGTATTTTGGGGAGTACTTAAATTATAGATATTCTTGGATAGATCAGGTTCAAAAAATCCCTCTCTTTTCATGTACTTCTTTTGTCAAGCTTTCTATCTCTCTTTTGAGTACTTGTGTAGGATCAGCTTCTAAATGTACAGAACTTTTTTCATCAAATAGTTGGACCTCTTTTACTAACGGTTAGGGGTATGTCTACTAAGCTGGGCTAATGGTTAACTTGGGCTGTCTGCACCGTTATCTGGTTGAGTAGACATACCCCTTAGGCCTGTATGGCAGACAGCTCGATGTAAATGTTAGTAAAAGGGGCCCGTTGTCTTCTACTCTTCTCCACATGGCCATTTCTATTCAAGACCATGATTGCTCCACCTTTATTGGCTCATTTGATCACAATCGATTGATCTGAATGCAGCTCATTCAAAGCTGACTCTTCTGCTCTCATCAAACTCAAGCAATTCCTTCTTTGTTTTGTTTCCAGTTTTTTAATCTCACGCAACACCAGATTTTTAAGTGTTACCAAAGCTGGCTCTAAAGTGCTGGAAGGCATCCATTATGATTTCCTGAAGACTGTTGAATGGTCCTTAATACAATCTTTTCCGTCAAAATAAAGCTGCAACTGCAAATTCCTCATCATTCTCTTAATATCCACTTTGCATTCAGACAAGTCATATGATGACCAAGGGATTAATGATAACCCTTTAGATAACAAAGAAACTTGAGAAGCTGATAATTCTGTAGGCGATAAATCTACCACTGCTGATGTGGTTTCCTCTGAGAATCGGTACATGACCTCTGCGTTCCTCCCGTAGTCATGTCTCAAGTCCCCCAACTTCTGGTTTTGGATTGTCCTCTTTGGCCTAAAAAAGATGCAGCACTTGCCATCTCCTCTGCTTTAGATAACAAACTCTCTGTGGAAAATCCAAGAGCTATCCTGTGCCTTTGTGGGTGGTGTCTGCACTTCAACCATCCGAGACAGATAAGCCTGCTGCTCTCTGGGTAGGGGTAGCAGTGTGTCCATCAAAGTGCATCCTTTATCTTCATCTGGGGAGTTCACACTGAACTAGGAAGATGTAAATACCTTAGCCAGATAATTATTAACCGTATTTGTTTATTTGTGTATTGACCTGTGTTTATATTCCGCATCATGTAATTGCAATTATTCTCTACAGAGTACATCATAAAAATATGAAAAATTAAAACATTAAAATTAATATTATCAAGATAAAATAAAAAACATCAGCAAGCCTCACCCACTGCCCCACACAGCAGGGGTCAAAGGAGTGTGCAGCAGTTGTGGGGTCAAAGGAGTGTGCGGCAGTTGTTGAATTGATGTGCATCTCTTAGGGAGAGAGAATAAAGTTCCCTCCTCAAGTCTTGCTCAGTACCTTCACGTGGTGACCCCGTTGTATAACATCTATACCAAATCTCAGCAAGGAGACACTACAGTTAAAGTATGTTAGGAACGAAGAAGAAAAATACTTACTGGCCGCACGTCGCCCAGGATAAAAAAGGTGCCCACCCGTCGCTTAAGCACTAGGGCTAACGATGGTGGTTGCGATAATGCAAGTGCTGCAGAAGCAGATAACATCCCTGCCACAGATGAAGACCATGGTGAACCTGTTCATGGACCCACTGTGGCAGGAGAAAACCCACAGAAATTTATGAAAAAGTTATAACTACAGTGAAGTGGAATTCTGCAGATGAAGAGGAGATGATGTACTGCTATATTTATGCTGCAAACCCGATATTTATTACGCCAAGCATTAGCAGTAAATTTGAGAGATTAAATCATATTCCACATACCCTGGCTTAGAAGTGAGGTTCACGACTGCCACAGTATGCGCTAAACTAACCCATTTGGAGAAACGACCCCAATTACACTACATCCTCTCATAAAGCAGCATTGAAAGCCTGAAAAAAGAAGTAGGCTTTCATTTCTTATTTTTAAAAAATCTCTGGTCCGTTTGTAGCAAGGGAAGCAAGGCATTCCACAAAATGAGCCCAGGAGCAGAAAACACTGCTCCACGGGTTATATCGACGCACGAGGGAGCCCACAACAGGTTTCTCCTGGCTGACATAAGCACATGGCCATGCCACTGTCTAAGCAACCTTCCCATCAGATATCCAGGCCCCTCATCATTTAAAGCAAAAATGCAAACACTTTAAAAACGTACTGTGCATTCGCTTCTAGGGAGCCAGTGCAACTGGACCAGTAGGGCAATATGTGTTGCCACTACCCACATCAAGTCAATAAGCACACTGCTGAATTTTGAACCATTTTAGATATAGTTAAGACTTCGAAGAAATAGAAGGAAGTCCACATAGGAAAGAGTTACAATAATGCAATCTAGAAAAACAAACGCTCCTTTACAATATTAAAAAAATAACAAAGATAACATAATTTAAAAGACTAACTCCCTACCAGTTCCCTAATGTACCCGAAACTGTACCCAGGCATCCAATCTAATCCCCATACTCCTAGCCTGCAAACTAACCTTCAGCAAGTATTTATCAGACAATACCACACTCCAATTCTTTGGCAACACCATATGGCTAAACCAGAGAATCTCTTAGATATAGTATATTCAACACCCATTTATTCTGCCTCATTCATACCACAACCAAATGCAAGCACCTAGAGTACATAGTTTTGTTGTAACAATATTTGCAAAGCCGTGTCTGGGGGATCCTTCACTGGCACCACAATCAGTACATCATCTGCATATATCCTAAAAACAAACCCTCACTGTCAGAGCAAGTGCCAGCCTCTATGGAATGTCTGGCCCAACCCTTCGTTATTCTGATATACGCTTGCCCACCTTAACCTGCTGTTCATTTCTATACTAATGGACCCTTTTAATGAAGGGTAATGTGGTGTTGCATCAAACGCCCATAACGCATGAAACTATGGCGTGTTAGGGTGACGCCACAGCGTTAACTGCTGGGGACATGGAAAGCATGTTGCTGGCAGTTACCACAGCATGACAAGAGTGTGGAGGTTGCAGTGAGTGGACCCGCGCTACTAGCACACCATGCACATAGTGTGGGTACGCTTCCTGCATTTCACTCATTATGTCCACTCTCCGTCCTAACCCTTCCCACTTACTGCTACTACTACTACTGATCATTTATATTGCTCTACAAGGTGTACACAGTGCTGTACAGAGTTATGTAAGAGACAGTCCCTAGTCATCAGAGCTTACAGTCTAGTCAAGACAGACAATGCGACTGGGGACTAAGATATGTCTAGAGGAATAGTAAGAAAACTCCTAGAAGGTGAACAGGAGACTAAGCCAATCAGGATCCAAAAGCAGCCTCGAAGAGGTGAGTTTTTAGCTTGGATCTGAATAGGGCCAGAGATGGGGTTTGATGTTCTGACTTGGATAGTTTGTTCCAGGCATAAGGAGCAGCAAAATGGAAAGATCAAAGTCTGGAATTTGCACTTACAGCCCTAATGCGCCAAAATCCAGCAGCACTAACTATTATGTCCCTGCATTAGCTGTTAACACGTGTCCAACGAGCAGCTTTAGCACATGCCAGGCCTGTGCTAACAGCTAGTGCCCTTTAGTAAAAGATCCCCTAAGAGAAGAATAGACCTTCTGGCCCATCCGGTCTGGACATTGTCCCCCCATTCTACTGTGAAAATGGGTAAATTATATTTGGTTTTGCACTGCTAAGACTCTTCTAGGTTTGTCTCAGGTTTTCTCAGATTGCATTTTTAGCTTTCCTAGCAGGTCATTCCATACACCCATCACCCTTTCCGAAGAGAAATATTTCCTCACCTTGCTCTGAGTCTCCCCCTTTGCAGCCTCATGTTGTGAATCCACGGGACCAACTGTTCTCCCTACACGGCAGCCATGAGCATGTAATGTAAGGAACCCAAGATGGATCAGTTGAACATGGAAGCAAGTGAAAGCGTGAAGGCTAAATTTAATTCTGTGGTTCAGCAATGACATTAGTGCCATAGGGCTTGATATTCATCTAGGTCAGCTATATGCCGCTACGGTGCATAACCATCTGCGTCGACCCTTAACCCCAGATATTCAAAGAGCAGTTTGACAGTGCACATTGCAGTTAGCTAGAAAATTCAGCAGGTGTCGCTGTTCTCCAACTGCATGCATAATATACTCATCTTAAGGGATTGCACTGATAAATTGTGGTGCTCCGGTAACATCCCTATTTTACTCACAAGCTCTGCAAAGAGGTCAGTGTGCCGATGGTGAGCTGGACGGCTGACAGAACAGCCCATCTGTGTCTCCAGTCTCACAAAAGCACAGCAGGACTGTTCAAAAAATGAGGGCGTCTCGCTGCTACAGGCTGGACAAGAAACGGATACAAATTCCCTTGCTAAACCAATCAACCAACCAACCGATCCTGCTTTTAAAAAAAAATAAGGTAGTCAGAGCTAGGCCGACAGCTGGATCTTACAGTATATGACTTTTCAACTTTTCACTTCTATTTGTACTGTATTGTTGTGCAGGAAAGCATCTATGCTTGTTTTCTGAAACTTTGTGTATTTTGATATGGCCACTAATCGGTTTCGGTTGAATTTCAGTAGGGTAAATTTCAGAACCCCAGTTGGCCTTCACACAAAATTTGAACTTGATTGGTCTGTTTTACTGATTATTATGCCTCTGGACAGACAGCCAGGCAGACAGATTGCACTACTGCATCAGCACTTTCCTGATGTTTTTTAAAGCACTAGAAATGACCCTGAAACATCCTGTATTGAAGGCAGCAGTTCCTCCGCCCAGCCCCCAGCCAGTGCTGTTTACTGAACCAGCTGTGCAATAATAATATTAATGATCATTATTACTGGCCTGATTCATTGAGGGCTTTCCCCACAGACACCGAATTAAAAGGAAACCCTTTCCCTATTCAGCCTTTAAGAATTGAAACACCACCAGCCCCATAAAATCCAGAAACAGCTCAAAGCCTTGTAGGATTAATAAAGCCGCCTGTTAATTTTTGTATCCAGGCCTTTAAAGCCGACACGCTCTGTTAGCCAGCCCATAAAACTGGAAGCCGTGGGTTTCATATCAATCAGGCCGGCTAATCGCCTCCCTGCCTTCCTTTGTAATTGTTGGGGAAAAAAAACCATGAATAATTTTATGACTGGAAAAACAAATAAAACACATTTTCCACATTTGGTTTGGCCTTAATTCTGCAACACTAATTGTGATAGAATACACTTAGCGCCATCGTATGTCAATGTTTCAAGAGTAGTTTTAGAACTGTCTTCCCAACTTGTACGGTAGGTCTGCACATAAGCTAAGAAAAGCTGTGTGCACGCGTTCCTTTCAAAAATTGCGCCAGGAAGGTGCGTACACGCATGCGCACCGGCTGTTTAATATGTACAAATTTCCGAGCCGAAGGTCCACTGGTAGAGGCCTGTTTCTTAAAGAACAGGGCATGTTTACTAAGCTGCGTTACCCGGTAGCGTGGGATTTAGTGTGCAGTTTTGCAATAGTGCCCTAGTAGCATGCGTTGGGGTGGGGGCTGTGTGGGAAATGAGCGGAATGAAGGTGTTGCCTCTGCATCATGGCTAGCGCAGGCATTAGTGACCAACACTAACTGCACTTGCCACTCTTAGCACAGATGCATTTAACGCCACCTTAGTGGGTGGTGGTAAGTGTGCCCACTTGCCAGCCCTGTGGAGTTAGCACTGTCCATCTGCACTAGTAACTGGTCCACATGTGCATTACTGGCGCGGGCCGTGGTCAACACGCCGCTATGTGCATGAACATGACCTCTCCCAGACCTGCCCCCATTTCGGATAAACTTATGCACACGCTTTCACCGCAAAGGCTCCGGACAATTTTTTAAAAACTGTTTTTCCATCCCAAACCCATGTTTTATGCACATAAATGGTTTTTAAAGTGACTGCCAACGTTGTATGCCTTCCTGCTTTTTCACAGAAAAATTTGGGACTGAGATGAAAAGATTGAAGCTCTGAGATTCAAAGAGTGAGCAGCTTTTTTAGCCGCTGGTAAGATTCTGGGAATACTGAGTGAGAGCTACTGGTACTGGTAATAGTTAAGGGTGCCGATGCCTCACATCTTCCGGCTCCAGGACATCGGCATCATTGACGACCGCCCCCACCCTTTTAGAAGCCCCTCCCAGACAGCACCCTACTGATAAAGGATGCTGTGGGGGGGGGGGCCTCTTCGGAACTCTTTCAGCCCTCCTACTCACAAAAAGCTCCTAGCTAGCTGGCCAGATCCTCCCTTGCAGCCCCACTATGGTAGCTAGTATCAGGCTAGCCAGTTGGGACTTTCCCTTGGGCCCTGCCTCACCTTCCCCTTCCCCCAGCACTTACCAAAGTACACCATGGTGGTCTAGCGTCCAGGGGGCAGGAGCAATCCTCCCTGCTCCTGCCCCAGTCGCCGTCATAGCTAGAATGGTGTTGATGCAGGTACCTCGGGACAGTGTGGTAAGGGCTCACCCTGTGCCATATCTGCAGAGTTGATGCGGACCACTCCCCCTGCAGCTACCACACAGCATTCTTTTATATGCCTGATATTGTTGTGCTCTCTCACTTCCTATCCAATTTTGTTTGAGTTTTGCTAATGCAATTTGTTAATTTTAATGGAACTATTTTGATTCAACCTAACGTTTGTATGTGAGTTAGTAAATCTCGACTAACTTGTACATCATCTTGATGTCATTGTGCCTAAATACACTAATAAATAAATAAATCTAACAAACAAATCTCAGACTTAAATCCTTCCGAACATCAAGCATCCCCGTCACATGAATGCAGAATTCCCTCCACTAACAAGCCACCCCAAGGCAGTCCCAGAGACACTGCCAGTAAGGGTCCTCAGAGGGGTCATATTTCTAATCCCTCCCGTATGTGCCCAGCAAGAGTGAGAATAAAGTGTCTGAAGACACTTAAAGCATATCTCCTGGAGCTGCACACAATTAGCAGTTTCCCAGCCCGGACCATCCCACAGATCAGACATATTAAAAAATAAATAGGATTGCAGCCCTTCGACCAGCACCAAAACCCCCCATTTACCCAGACATTAAGCAGAAAACTCTCTTCAATTTGGAAAAGAGATGGCTGAGGGGTGATATGATAAAATGATGAGTGGAGTGGCACGGGTAAACGTAGATCAGTTGTTTACTCCTTTAAAAAAGTAGAAAGACTGGGAGACACACAATGAAGCTACAATGTAGCACATTTAAGACTAGTTCGAGAAAATATTTTTTCACTGAATCAAACTCTGGGATTCATTACCAGAGAATGTAGTAACAGAGAGGTTTGGACAAGTTCCTGGAGGAAAAGTCCATAAACCATTACTAAATGGGACCAGGGAAATCCACTGCTTACCTCGGGACAAGCAACATTGAATCTGTCTACCTTTTGGGAAACTGGCAAGTACTTGTGACCTGGATTGGCCACTATTGGAAACAGGATACTGGGCTTGATGGACCTTTGGTCTGACCCAGTATGGCATATCTTATGTTCTTAGATTCTAAGGCCATGGAAAAGTAAAACGTTTTCAATCCCTTCTTAAACTTATGCACTCTCGAAAACTCTGGTTCAGTCATAAAAAAATCATTTTTTTGTTGAACCCAGTGCTGCTTATGCCAGGTCAATTTCAGCTAGTTCCATTCACAGTCCTTTTTATTGCATTATGATAAGTTTAAAAACCAGTCCGTTTTGTGAATATGTCCCAATACCTTTTCTTCTTGCAAACTAATTAAAGTGCCTCCATGCTGCTATCCGGTATGTTTACCTGATGTCTATAGTTGTATAACTTCCTTTGAGAACCAGCCTGTTTAATTATAAGCTGAATGTGTATAGGGCCTTCTATGTAGATGACACCATGCTCCACAGGTTAGCACTTCAGACATGCAGCTGCCTTGGGACGATCAGTTATTTTTCATCTTATTTTCCCACATCCCCTTCCACAAACAAACCAAGTGACGTCAGGAAGCTTAGCAGGCCACTAAGGTGTCGTTCTCTGGGACTTTCTACCTAGTCTGTTCTTTATTTAACCACATGGTGTCACTGTAGAAGAAGGACTTGGTTTCCCAGCCCTATTTCAAACAACAGGGGTCAGGTGTTCCTGGAAACCATACCACGTCACACCTTTTTAGCTGCCTTCACTTGTACATTGCTTCCTGCCAAACAAGCATCTAGGCTGTCTTGACCTCTTGACTCTTTGATGCGGTCACAATATCCTATCGACTTCTCTGACATGCTTGTTGCCCAGTTTACTTCTCATATCATAACCATTCATTCAATAGTTTTATCAATTACTCCTTCTCCGCTCTTTTCTCTCTTTCTGTTAGAAGTCCATAAGGTTCTGCTCTGGGGTCTTCATCCCTCACTGTCTGCGTTTCCCCACTGGGTGCCTTTAATCTCCTCTAGTGCCCTCTTTCTAATTTCATTCATCACGTGCCTATCTGCTGTTCCGCTCCTGTACCCTCATTACCACTTTTGAAAAGTGCCTGAGTCAGATCACCATACCTAACGTGACACGACTGAAGCAGGAAATAGTGCAAACAACTGGGAATGTAGCGTTGCAAGTTGATAGATTGCATTTGTTGAGGCATCAGCCAGCCAGAGACTTTCTCCAGTTTGCACAAGAGAACCTGATCACACTATCTTGTCAGCACTGGCCCTGTTATACTGAATTTCATGTAGACTACTAAACCCAAACATGTTTTTTGTATCCCGCAGTTCCTCCAACCATCAGTGTACCCAAGGGACAATCCGTAATCACAGTTCAAGAAGGGTCCAGAGCAGAGCTGCAGTGTGAGGTACGAGGAAAACCCAAGCCCCCCATTCTCTGGTCTCGGGTAGACAAGGAGGCTCCTATGCCCTCTGGTGCCATGCTGGTGGAGACCTACGATGGGAAGCTGCAGCTGGACAATGTGAATCGGGAGATGAGTGGAACGTACAAGTGCCAGACAGCCAGATACAATGGCTTCAACATACGACCTCGAGAGGCGTCGGTGCAGCTCAACGTGCAGTGTGAGTACCTTTCAAGATCATCTCCGGCAGTGTCTTCCAAATGTGGGAGCAGAGTTCTCAGCTTCTGAATGGGATTTTTGGGGACATTTTGAAACATACGTGGCATGAGCAAGAAATGAGGTAGGAATGTAATTAACCACTAGTGAAACCCATTGAATTTGATGATTTTTTATTACAGGAAAGCAATTGTAATGTGTTTCCTTCAACATGAAGCTAGTCCACCCTATGAAGAAATAGTGTATCACTCAGCTTGCTGAAGCAACTATACTGGTCATAGAATCCCATAATATAATATCTCATTAATATCAGAAGATGGGAATATTCTTTCTTTTCTTATTCCCAGTATAATTCTGACACTTTTCATTAGTTTTTAACTCATAGCTCCTGCTTCATTATAGACTTTATAGTTGACTTCCATCCTGCTGCCATCATGAGATTAACCCAATGCTGGTTATCCAGCTTCCACTAGGCCCCTCACTCACAGTTGGGAGGGGGACTAGGGAGGTGTCAATGATTTACAGCCAACACTGCTTGCCTCTTCTTGGTTTAAGGTAGATATTTTCAATACTTCAGTCTTCCTGTCAGCTTCCGAATGGTTGTATGCACAGAATCTGCAAAACAGCGAACTCCTAGGTCCTAATTGGTACAATAAGCAGCTGTTATACCAGCCGAATTGCCGCTGCTACAATCCCCTGCTTATAGCATTCATTTATTTCCATTATCAAGACCTTCTTCAGACTTTAGAGTGAAAAGTTTCTATTTGAGTCCCTGTGGGGAGTAGCACATATCAAGTTATGAAATATTACAGCATCTTAACATTAACTTCAAAAGCAGAGAGTAATGGCTCTGAATTTATTGCTTATGAACACCAATTATTTATTTTATTTGTGAGCTTTTCTATACCACCCCTTCCAGAGATCAGGGGCGGTTTACAAGAAACTTAAAAACAATATAACAAACAGTGCAATATTGTATTACATAGAACATTGAGTGCATATAGAAAATATGTTACATAGAAACAATGTGTAAACTATTTACATGGTTGAGTAAAAACTATTTACAATACTGTTACTGTTTGACTTTGGTCTGCTCCAGATGGAGGAGGTTGCTCCCCTCCCCTCTGAAGTAATTGAGACTCAAAATCATGCTATTAAAATAAAGATCTATATTCTAGTTAGATATTTGCGGGTTCTGCTGGGCTTGGCAATGTTCTCTTCTGTGTAAGGCTTATTTACCACCCAAATCAGTTTACATAAAAGGCACAAATATATTATAATACCTTCAAAATAACAAAATCCTTCAATAGAGTAATAACAAAACAAACAAAAATGCTTGTTAAAACTAAACCATGATGATGTTCTTTGATTTTGTAATGGTGAGGTTAGCTTTCATAGGAGGCCTAGAGTAGCTGCTTTAGCTTTTGATAATTAATTAGTTGTGTTGATGTTTTGACTTTGTTCTTTTATGTGCTTATTGTATTTTATCTTCTGTTGTAACTTTGTATGCATTTATGAAGCTGCATATGCTTGAATGTGTTGTAAGCCTCTTTGAGTCGTCTTTCCATGCAGGATATTGATATGACTAAGGTTCACAAGACTAATTCCACCCTAAAGCAAGGGCTTGGGAATGCTGCATTCTGATAGGCGGACATGCAACATTCTGATAGGTGGACATGCAACATTCTGATAGGTGGACGTGCAACATTCTGTTTATGCCATTGGTCCATTATCTCACTATTAAAGACCTCAGAGGGGGGCAGAAGGTTCATTGTAGCAATTCTGAAACCGTTTTCAAATTGGAAAGCAAGATTATTTAAAGCTGTCTTATGATGAAACATTTCCACAAGAAGGTCTATTAAGGTATTAATAATCTTCAGGAGTGGCATGTCCTACTATTAATCCCCTGATAGCTGTTCCTTGCGCTCTCTCTCTCCTCCTTTTATGGTCCTGCTCCTTCCCCAAGCCATTTGGTAGGAAAAGCGCAGCTTTGCTTAAACACACCACTCCTCTTTACCTCCTGTGCAGGTTAAATTGAGAAAGGTGAGCCACACACTAGAGATGCCAGCGAGTTTAAAGAATCCTGCACTCTTCCCATGGGCCGCACCTGCCCGTTTACCAACTTTTCACTTGTTTGCTCTTTCCTATACAAATTTGTAGTTCTTTTTTTATTGTTTTTAGTTTTTGTTTCTAAACCACTTCCATGCTCGTTCAGAAAGCAGTATATTAAAAGCTAATAAACTATAAACCATAAACAACAAGAGGACAGGGCCATACTGGAGGATGAAGAGATGGGCCTGGATTGCATAGAAGGAAGAGGGACGTGATTGAATTGCACAGGGAAGGAAGGGACACAGAGGCTGGGCCCAGCCCACTGATCACTGGCTTATTATGTTATGTAATGTCACACTTACGCTGCACCTTCCCCTATCAAAGTTCAATCCAAAGCAGTTTATGACAAACAAAATACCAAAGGAATCAGATCCTTCCTTATAGTGATAATAATAGGATGCACAGGGCAGAAACAAGGTTTGTTTCAAATGAAGATTTGTATTATTTTTGTGTGGTTTTGGGCCTATTTGTCATAATTGTGCACCTTCTATGCAGCCAACAGCTTTTTTGCATGCACAAATAGTGCACGCATTAATTTGAAGAGGAGTACGCACACAAGTGATTTTGGTGCACTTTTAATTTTTAAGTGCTCAAACAAGCCCGAAGTGCACATCCCTAGTAGTAACGGTAATCTTTTCACCTGGGCTACAAAGAGAGGAGCTTTCTACCTGCCTTTATCCTTGGGAATTTTCTGGCCCCTGCCAGGAGTTTTTACCTCTGGAACTGAAGGGAAAGGGTAGAATCCCCTTGGCCCCACCAGAGATAGGTATCTGCAGAGCTCTTGGGAGGTACTCCAGGGCTCTCATCATGAATCTTCAGTAGGGACATGCTGGGCCCAAAAAAATATTCCTAGTCTTCATTTAAAAGCCATTTTTGTGACTTGCCTGGGTTTTTTTGTGTTTTTGTGCATATTAGTCTTAATTGCATACCTTCTATACCCACCACAGCTTTTGAGTGCACTCAGATTGATGGTGCATGTCTTAGTTCATAGATATATGAGTGCAAAAGCAATTTGGGTGCACTTTTCATTTTTAGAGGCCCAAATGAGCCCAAAATGCACATTCCTGGTCTTCAGCTGCTGGGCTGTGAAGAGGGAATCCTCTGATTCACATAGAGTTGCCAACTGGCTCCAGATGTGCCCAACAGGCTTGATCCAGTCCTGGGTTTACCCCATTGCATGCAGGGACATGTAGTTCTGATTTCTGTATTGTACTCCATTAGAAAAGCAAGATTACATGTCCCTGCATGCAATGGGGTAATCCCAGGACTGGATCAAGCCTATTGAACGCATCTGGAGCCAGTTGGCAACCCTAGACCCACACCAGGAGTCTTTAGTTCTGAAGTTGAGGTAGCAAAAATATCACTTCGTAACAGACAAATCAACAGAGAAGTAGAAACAGTGATGCATTTCCCCTGCGCAAAATATAAAGATAATGGATGTAAATTCTAAAAACTGATATATTCCAATTACTATATTGAAAATAATTTTTTTCTACACCAGGAGGCTGCCAAAGAGATGGGAGTTGGGGCACAGCTGTAAAACCAGGGACAATCCCAGAAATTGGGGAAGTCTGGTAATCTTAGTTGAGGGGAGAAGTTGCCCTGGTTCTTTACTAGGAATCTTTTCATAGGCCCTGTTCTCACTGGTATTCTGCTACCCCTGTGTCCACCAATCAACCAGGGCCATCACTGGCCCCAACAGCTTTCTTTTGAGGCAATTTCTCCAAATGGGTTAGTTTCATGACAATCATGAACCTCACTTCTAAGCCAGGGTATGTGGATTATGATCTCAGTCTCTCGTATTACTACTAAAGCTCGGTGTAGTACTTGCATTGTGCCAAAGAGCCTCTCTCTGGAGTTCATAAGACGTTACTTGTACGGGTAATTTATCAAGGTGTACTTGGAAATTCCTCTTAATTAAGCCTGTGGCACCCAACACGATGGGAAGTAACTCGGTATCTTTCTGCCACATTTTCTTGATCTCTCACTACATTTCTTGGTATTTGAAGATCTTCTCCCTCTCAATATGATTCACAGAATAGTTGCTTGCGACCAACACCTCTGTAATCAATGCCGTTCTGGTGCTTTTCTCCTTTACCACAATCTCCGGTTTCCTTGCATCCAGCTTTTTATCAATAGGAATGAGAGTATCCCAGGTGAGAGAGAGTTGGTGTAGGAAGGAGAAGAAAGCCCCATCTTCAGGTCTCTGTAGTGCAGCAGCAGTGGACCCCTCTAACTGCAGGACTCAATATAGTTACACATGTCAACATCCACCTAAAGGCAGCTCTGCAATTTGAAGATCAGTAAATTCTACATGGGGAGGCAAAAGAGAGGGTACAATCAGAAAAATACAAATCTTAAGCCCTCTGGCATAGAAAGGAACATCTATAACATAGACTTGGACTTGTGTCCCTAAAGGGGGTTACATTCGGACAGGGGACTACTTAACCCTTATAATGTGGTCCCATATTGCTCCCTCTTTGCATCTTTCCCTTCACTTCCTTTTTAATTATTTGTTCCTGGCCCTGTCCATCCATCAGCACCCTTTGAAGAAGGGGTTCCCACTGAACTCTTTGCATCCCTTTGTTGAGTCATACCCTTAAATTCAAGGTACAGTAATAGATTCCGCTTATAGTGAAGAGATGCCACTATGAGAAAGTCCTCATCTCCCACACATGTCGGTTTGTGCATGTCCTGCAAGAATACCATTGGGTATCTGACCTATCAATGACCCCATGCCTTGGTCAAAATTGTCACTGGTAGCATGATTTGGGATAGGGGTCAGGGTAAACACAGGGTGTCTTTAACCCTTTCCAGGCCAAGCCCAAAACTCTCGGGATCCAAAATTCTGATTAAATATTCCTATCAAATGGTATATAATACATGACCATAGCAG
This sequence comes from Ichthyophis bannanicus, assembly GCA_033557465.1. NCBI lineage: Eukaryota > Metazoa > Chordata > Amphibia > Gymnophiona > Ichthyophiidae > Ichthyophis > Ichthyophis bannanicus. The sequence continues at coordinate 58,530,992 of CM066033.1, read as the reverse complement.
AAGGAAAATCAGTATTAGAACATATTGAATAAGACGGGTACAATTTTCCTGAAATATGCAAAAATTAACCCGGCTGCAGAATGTGGATTAAAATTTTAAAGTAGGCCTTCAAAGGGTTAAATTGTAAGCTAATGAGGGGCCGAAGCCAGCCCTCTGTGTGAAACAAATGGAATTTTTTGGTGTTTATTTATAAGTGAGGACTCAAATCTCCAAACTGTGTGCTTCAGGAAAGACACTGAGACTAATGGACTTTAACAAGTGAGCAGTTACCATCCATGCACCTGTATAGATAAGATCCCCACAGGTCAATTCCTTACACTTGGCAGAAATTGTTCTCACTTGGAAGGCTTTCAGATCCAATTAGTAGATTTGAAAAATAGGTTTCCCAGCAGGGGCTGTAGTGGGAAAGATATTACATGCAGCAGCGGAGAGGGCCATGAAAACCTAGTGAGGGTTGCTTTTATTCCTGCTTCCTAAACCGCAAAGATATTCAGAAACAATTTGTTAACCAAACAAATTCAGAGACAATTAGAATTTTTACCATATGTCGATTTCCATATCATGCGAGTTGGAAAGGATTTAAACCTCTTTGTGAAGTTACAATGCAAGATCCTGTATTAAATGGGATCTTTCCATAATGAGATTGGAGAAGGGAAGAGAAATCAGTAGAGCAGAGTTAGAAATGTTTTGTCCTCGAGAGAAAATCACCCTTATCTTCATCTTGAGTCCACCACATTGGAGCCTCATATCATAGCATCTTACTTTAAATCGTATTTTCCACTGAAATTGCTTCTTGTATGTCATTTACACCTTTGAGGTATGTGAATGCCTGTGTCCTAGTCCTCCTCTCCTTAAGTCATATCCTTGGGTAGATGGTTTCCAGAACCGAACACTTGATACTTCAGATGAGAAGGTCCCACCAATAACCTGCATCTCCCTTTGCCTACTTTCACTGGTTTTCGCTGCTACTTCATTATCCTGGTAACTTAGTTCACAGAACGTCTCTCTCTCTTATTTTGGCACATAACAATACCTCACCGGATCGTAGATGTCCGGGCCCCAAGTCATGTCACTCTCTGAATTTTATTAGTTGATTTATTGAAGAACTTGATTCTATTGCTTTTCTAGCTGAAAAGAACAAGGTGGTTTACATCAGTTTCTAATTAAAAAGAGAGAAAGAGAAGAAGAAAGGACACAGACACAAACACACTGGTTCTTGCCTCAGGACTCCCCAAAAGCTTGAGTGACTACGAAGGGTTTTAAAGCTGCTTTAAACCATGTTAGGTTTATTTCTCCAGGACCAAGCAGGAAGTCAGTCCTCACATATGGGTGACATCAACGTCGATGGAGCCCCTGCAGAGCATTTCCCCAGCTTTCTATGAAAGCCTTTGGGAATACTGCACGCATGCGCGGTCCCCTTCCCGCCTAAAGGTGCCATCTTGCTCAATCTCTCTTTTTCCGTGGAGCCCGTCGGACGTTTGTCCTAGTTCACCCGGAAAACAGTTAGATTTTTTCTTCAGATTCTTGCGATTCTTTGCGTTTTTTTTCTCCGGTTCAACGCCGGTTCCCCTTCCCACCGGTTTCGGTACACCGGTATCGAGCCAGATCTTCTTTTTTCGGTTTTTGCCCTTCGTGGCTGGTGTTCGCGCCCTTTTTTTCCTTTTCCCTGGAAGGCCGGTCCTTTGACCTCGCGGGTACTCTTTTTTCCCCAATGGCTTCCAGTGGTTTTAAGAAGTGTGATCGGTGCAAGAAACTAATGTCTCTCACCGACACACACGACTGCTGCCTTCGGTGCCTCGGTCCTGATCATGATCCTAAGATCTGTGGACCTTGTGGAAAAATGTCCACTAAGGCACTGCAAAGTCGTCAGCACCAAAAGGAAAGGCTTTTCTCCGATTTGGCCTCTGGACGGGCCCGGACCTCATCTGAGGCCTCGACGTCTCGGGAGTCTGACCCCGAGCATCGTCGGGGTTCCTCGGACAGGGGGGTCCCCCAAGCGGGAGCGAAAGAGGAAGAAGCGGCTCGCGAGGGCGGCATTGGAGGAGGTCTCTGGCTCCTCAAGGGCTAGGTCTCGGACCCCAGATCGCCATCCCGGGCCTGTGGAACAGGAGAAGTCGTCAAAAGTACCTCGAGTGGAGCCGGAGTCTGCTGGACACGTAAGTCCTGTTGTCCTCGAGGACTCTCCCCCCAGGGAGCCGACGTCGGGCCCAGCGCTGTCGGGGCCCGAGTCGGTGGCTGCTAAGTCTCCTGAGCTCGGTCTCAGGCTGACAGCCTTGGAGTGCAGACTGTCTGCCTTCATGGATCAGCAGCGGGTGCTGATGGCCAGCCTCGCTGGCGCATCTGCCCCGACCACCGGGACATCGGCGTCCAAGTCGACCCCGGAGACCGAGCCGATACTCGAGGCCATGAAGGCTCTAGGTCGTCCTCGGTCACGGTCACCCTCGACCTCCCGGTCGGGACCGAGGGCGTCGATGCCGGTGCCTTTGGCGTCGGGGTGGGTGCTGCCGGGCGCCGCGCGGTCGGAGCCCGACTCTTCTTCAGACGAGTCCGCCTGGGAGACGGAGGATGAGGAGTCCCCCGATACCTTCAAGACTCGGTGCGTCCCGTCGGACTCACCGCAGTCTGAGCCCCGGAGTAGGTCCCCTCCGGAGGATACCCGGTTCTCGGAGTTTGTTAGGGATATGGCCACTGCTTTGGCGATCCCAGCGGATCCCGAGGAGGAGCCGAAGAGCCGAAGAGCTCGAGGTACTCCAGTATGACTCTCCTCCGAAGGAATCCTTTACTGTGCCGGTTCCTCCGATGCTGGAACGGCTCCTCTTCTGGATGTGGGAGGCACCGGCCTTGGCGCCGGTTCTCAGCAAGCGGGTCGATTCCATCTATCGACTCCGTAAGAGCCCTGGTTTTCAGAAGGCACAGCTACCACACCATTCCATGGTTGTGGAATTGGCCATGCATTGTCTGAAAAGTCAGAAGATGCACTCCGCGGTGCCCCCTGGCAGGGAGGTCCGGAACCTGGATGCGTTTGCTAGAAAGTGCTTCCATGGCTCGATGCTTGCTTGCCGTGTCCAGTCTTATCAGCTGTACATGGGCATGTACTTGCGGGACCTGGCAAAGGAGCTTGCCGGGTTCTCTGCTGGCCTCTCCGGGGAACCTTTGCAGAGGTTCAAGTCCTTGTCTTCGGGGATCCGGGAATGCTCTAACTTCATGTCCCGAGCGGCCTACGATGGCTTCGAGGCCTCGGCCCGTGTTGCAGCAGCCGGCATCGCGGCTCGACGCCAGGCATGGCTGCAGTCATCGGACCTCGAGCCATGGGTTCAGGACAAGTTGGTCGATGTCCCTTGCCGAGGTGAGAACCTTTTTGGCAAGCCCATGGCCGAGAAGGCTGCTGAGCTCGAGACCAAGCACCTCACGAGGACAAGGCTATCTTGAAAGACTTCTGCCCCTTCACACAAGAAGAAGGGCTCGGGTAAGAAGTCCTTTTACCTGAGGAAGGCGACTGCCTACAAACAGTTCCCACCTTACCAGGCCTCCCCCGCTCCCCCACAGGGGCAGCAGGCCAAGGGGCAGGGACATGGGCCCCATAGGCAGAAGGCCCCCAAGCCTCCGGATCCTGCTCCTACACAGCAGGGTGGGGGGTTTTGACTCCCAAGGCATAGCCTCTCCATCTCTGCTGTCCCATCCCTGTACAGGAGGTCAACTAGCCCTGTTTGCCCACCGGTGGTCACCCATTACAGGAGACAACTGGGTGTTAAGCATAGTCCACAAGGGCTATCTGCTTCATTTTCATCAGTTGCCTCCTCCCTATTTTCCAGGAGAGCCTCCAAGGTCTCCTCTCCATACAGCCCTCCTCTTGCAGGAGCTTCAGGGGCTGTTGCAAGACCAGGCAGTAAAGCCTGTGCATCCCCACCTGCAAGGTCACGGTTTCTACTCCAGGTACTTCCTAGTACCAAAGAGGACAGGGGACCTCAGGCCTATTCTCGACCTCAGAAACCTCAACAAGTTCCTAGAGAAAGAAAAGTTCAAGATGCTTACTCTTGGAACACTTCTGCCCTACCTCCAGCAGGGAGATTGGCTATGCTCTTTAGATCTAAAGGATGCATACACTCACATCCTCATTCATCCAGACCACAGAAAGTACCTCAGGTTCATTGTGGGAGGAAACCATTATCAGTACAGAGTACTGCCATTTGGCCTCACATCCGCCCCCAAGGTCTTTACCAGATGCCTGGAAGTGGTGGCGGCCTACTTAAGGAATCAGGGTATCTTTGTCTTCCCCTATCTGGACGACTGGCTTATCAGGGGTCAGACGTGCCAGGAGGCCAGGCAAGCCACCCTCTGCATGATTTCTCTACTCCAGCACCTGGGATTTGTCATAAACTTCGCAAAGTCCACTTTGCTCCCCTCCCAAAACTTGGAGTTCATAGGAGCAAGGCTAGACTCTCTGCAGGCAATGGCTTTCTTGCCAGAGGACAGAGCCCAGAGACTGATATCCTTGGCAAACCAGTTTCTCAGCAGGTCACTGGTCTCTGCCAGGCTCTGCCTGAGGCTTCTTGGCCACATGGCTTCGACAGTGCATGTCAAACCCCATGCCCGGCTTCATATGAGGCCTGCGCAATGGTGCCTCAGAACTCAGTGGTCGCAGGCCACAGGGAGCCTCAGAGACAGAGTAAGGGTGTCCAGATCATTCCTGCACTCCCTCCGTTGGTGGCTGCATCCCCCCAACTTACTGAAAGGGATGCCTTTTCAGCCACCTGGATTCACAGTGGTATTGACCACCGATGCCTCGCTACAGGGCTGGGGAGCACACTGTCTGGGCAAGTGCACCCAGGGTCTGTGGTCTCCCTGGGAGGCCCAGCAGTAAATCAATCTACTGGAACTGTGGGCTATTCGTCTAGCCCTCAAGACTTTCTCTCAAACCCTGGCCCACCCGTCTGTCTTAGTACAAACAGACAATCAGGTGGCCATGTTTTATGTGAACAAACAGGGCGGCACTGGGTCCAGGCTCCTTTGTCAGGAGGCGCAGGACCTGTGCTTGTTTGCGCTCAGCCACAACATGTTGCTCAGAGCGGTTTATCTTCCTGGCCAGGAAAATTACCTGGCAGACAGGTTGAGCAGAATTCTGCAGCCCCACGAATGGCAACTCCATCCCTTGGTGGTTCAGAAGATTTTCCTGAGATGGGGACTCCCATCCATAGATCTCTTTGCCAGCCCCCTGAACAGACAGCTGCCAAGGTTCTGCTCCAGACAACCGCATCCTCTGCGGATAGCAGCAGATGCTTTTCTAATTCCCTGGTCCCAGGGCCTCCTGTATGCGTTTCCTCCCACGCCTTTGGTGGCCCGAACCTTGTTCAAGATTCTCAGGGACAAGGCCTCGGTGCTTTTGGTAGCCCCCAGGTGGCCGAGGCAACCTCTGGTGGAAGGACACTCCCTGTCGGTTCACCCCTTGGTGTCCTGGTTCCTCAGGGGTTTGCTCTTGCTCAAGCCTCCTATCCGTCCTGCACCCCCTGAGTGGGAGTTGAATGTGGTCTTGCAACAACTGACTCGCCCACCTTTTGAGCCAATGGCTACTTGTCCTCTCCGCTTCCTTTCCTGGAAGACTCTCTTCCTGGTAGCCTTGACCTCGGCCAGGCGAGTGAGTGAGCTTCAGGCCCTGGTCTGTGACAGGCCTTACACCCACTTCTATAGGAACAGGGTAGTCCTTAGGACTCATCCAAAGTTCCTCCCAAAAGTTGTCTCCTCCTTCCACCTTAACCAAGAGGTGGTTCTTCCAACATTCTTCCCTAGGCCTCATGCAAGCCAGGCTGAAGTGGTCCTGCATACCTTGGACTGTAGAAGGGCCTTGTCCTTCTACCTTGACCGTACGCAGGGGCATAGAAGGGCTACTCAGCTCTTCGTCTCTTTTGACCCTAATAATCTGGGGTTAGCTGTGTCCAAGCGTGCCTTGTCCATATGGGTGGCTGACTGTATCACCTGGGCTTACAGGGCGGCTGACCTTCCCTTGCAGGGTCGGGTCACGGCCCACCGTGTACGGGCTATGGCTGCCTCAGTAGCTCATCTCCGCTCTGTACCGTTGGCAGACATCTGCAGGGCTGCAACTTGGTCCTCAAGCCAGACCTTTGCGGCCCATTACTGCCTGGAGAGGGAGTCCCGTAGGGACAGTGTTTTTGGCCAGGCAGTACTCCGGAATCTCTTTGAGGTTTAGGCAACTCCTGCCCTCCGTTGGGCTACCGGTGGAGGTTCTTTCAGTGAAAAGCCTTTCTTTGATGCTGGGACTAGAGGGAGTTCTCTTGTTCAGCTTGGGTTCCTGGTAGCCCAGAGCTAGGGAGTCACCCATATGTGAGGACTGACTTCCTGCTTGGTCCTGAAGAAAGAGTAGTTACTCACCTGTAACAGGTGTTCTCCAGGAGCAGCAGGAATCAGTCCTCAGAACCCTCCCTCCTCCCCTGGGAGTTGCAGTTGTACATAGTTGATTTTATATTTTTGTGTGCTGTTTTTTAACTATGTCATTTGACTGAGCAAGATGGCACCTTTAGGCGGGAAGGGGACCACGCATGCGTGCAGTATTCCCAAAGGCTTTCATAGAAAGCTGGGGAAATGCTCCGCAGGGGCTCCATCGACGTCGATGTCACCCATATGTGAGGACTGATTCCTGCTGCTCCTGGAGAACACCTGTTACAGGTGAGTAACTACTCTTTCTCCTCTGACAACTGGAGAAAGGGAATTCTAGAGAGACGCTCTATAAAAAGAAAAGGATGTATTGTGTATGCCTTGTTAACTCCAAGCTGAAGTGGAGGGTGGAGGGAGAAGTTGATTTGCATAGTGAGGCCGCGTGGGTTGAGCAGACTGGAATGGAATTAATAGGTTTGAAAAATAAATGGGAAACCAGTAAGTAGTGCCTTGTGAACAATAGTCACAGCAGTTTCTGAAATATATTAGCAATCAATGACGATCCCTATGTATAGAGGTGATGTGGTGATATCTGCTAGGACCTGTGAGCAGCCCAGTGGTGGTATTCTGTGGAAATAGATGATGGAAAGAAGTTGTCTCAGGCCACTGTGTAGGAATTTGCAATAATCTAATCAATTAAAGATTAAAGCAAAGGTTAAGGTTTTCAGATCACTGAGAGAAAAATAAAGTTTGATGGAGCAAATGTGCCTAATTGCAAGAAAACCTGATTTAATAGCAAATGAAATGTCAAATTCAAAAGTTAAGAATGAGTCTAGTTTGACTCCTCACTTGGTAATGCAATCATGACGTGAAGGACAGGGCAAAGGTAATGATCGAGAAACCCACATGGCCTTGGACATTATTGGGTTCAATGTTCTCTTCTGCTTCTGTGACTAGTATGATCATCTTTGCAGTTTTCCATGTCTTACCGCATCTTAGCAAGTGGAAGCGACATCTCAGCCATCATGCTGAAGAAAGTCACAGCACAATAATTGAAATGTTGGTTCCATTTACTAAGACACAGCATGACCCAGAAATTCAAAGATCTTTATTGGGTTCAATTTCAACCCATTTTGGGCAAGCCAGTTGGCAAATGAGACTAGTATTAAGATGAGTGTGATCAGAAGTTACAGTCTCTGTAGGAAAGACTCTCCGAGGATCATCTGCTAAACAGTATCCACTTAGGCCTAATGTTTGAATAAGTGCTACTAAGGGGGACAGGCAAATTAGGATACCTAAAGATAAGTTGAATGGCTTGGATTGTAAAGACCCAAGTGTCCCAGAGTAACTGTGACCAAAAAGGTATGAGGGAAAAACAATTTAGGGCAGTGTCTTTAATACCTAGGTCACTCATTCGGGGTATGAGTAAGGCGAAGCTAACCAGGTCAAAGGTGGCGCTTAGGGCTGATGAGACAAGGATAGATTCTTGACTACTCCTCCAGCTTTTTAAGCTTTGTTAATTTATTCCTCATGTTTTATAGTCTATAGCTCAATCATTCTTTAACCCTTTGTGCCCTTTGGATCTACCCTAGGTTATTTAGCTTCTGGCATGGAGTATTATCAGAGACCTTACTGAAATTTATATACACCACCTCTCGTGCTTCCCCTGATCTAATTCACTAGTCTCCCATCAACCAGGTTTTTTTTTATCTAAGGCTCTCCTACTAGTTGAGCTCTGTGGTAGAGCACCTGGTTTGGTACCGATTCAAATCTTGAAGTTACCACTTGGAGAATAGCGAGTAGCATTATGGAGTTCTTCAAGAATTCATTTTCTGTCCAACTAAATGAGGGGTACCAGAGACAAGATGAATATTCCCCCATCTCTATCTTGCACCAGGTACAATTGTATAGTTGTCTTCCCATGGAAATCAAATGCATATTAAAGGAAGAGGTCCAGCCTCCATCAACTAATCTAATCCCCTCAGACACACAAGAATAAGGCGGACACGCTTCATTTGCTGGGCTTAAAATGCCACACAGATTTGAGGACTGATGACAACCTTTAGCCATTAGCAAAAAAGGAAACATTTACACCCCTAACCTCCATAAACTCAAAACACAACTCCGAAGAGAGGAACACAAATGGAGAAAATCAAAACTACCCTCAAACCAAACCAGCTACATGACACTCCTAAAAGAATACAACCATGCTACAGACCACTCCAAGCAAGCCTATCACACTAAACTGATCCAAGGCTCGCTCAACCGACCAAGAGAATAATTTGATCTAGTAAAGCACCTCACAAAAACTCCTGCTGAAGACACTTCCAACATTTCCATCCCACCACAAGAGCTAGCCAAATACTACTCCATGTGCCATATCCAACCACCATCCCAAACAAACCTTCTGACCCAGATGACCCCTCTCACTCGTTCATGGACCACGTTTGACCACATCACCAGTGAAAACATCAAAACTACCATCTCATCCCTCAACACTACAATGTCCCCACTAAACCCCTGCCCAGTGAACTGAATCAAATCCACAAAATCCAAACTCTCCCCATTTCTCGCAACACTCACCCAAATCTCTCTGCAACAAGGTAAAATACCAACATGCCTAAAAACCTCCTCAATTCATTCATTACTAAAAAAAACTCACCTAGACCCCACTGACCCCATCTCCTACAGGCTATAGCAGGCCTACCATTCATAGCCAAAATAATTGAAAGAAAACATCCAACAACTGCAAGAATACCTCGACAAGCACACCCTACTTGACCTGCAGCAACATGGATTCTGTCTGCACCACAGAGTAGAAACCCTGTTAACCTCACTCATGAACTGACTCATAAAAGGAATTCAAAGCACTCAACAAGGAATCATACTAATATTCCTCGATATTTCAGCAGCCTTTGATACTATCGACCATATTCATGATTTGCACATCTGAAAATGCCCATTGAGACGTGCCAATCACAGCCATGACCTACGAGCCATTTTGGAAAGCCTCAGATTTACATGTCTGGCATGATCACGTCAGTGGTGCATAGGGGTGTGGCGGAAGCATGTCTGGGCGTCCTGGAAGAGATAACATATGTGCACCTGATTTTAGAATGATGCCGTCTGTCTCAACCCACCGGCAGACATGTCTTTATCTATACCCAGTCCTGAGCATGAATAGGCATCTGCAAAGTGCTCGTTTCAGCAACTGAAGACCTGTACAGAGAAGAGGAGAAACCCCTCTCACTCCCCCAGTAATTTTCATCACTCCAAAAAAAACATACAGGCAATAAACAGACCTTTTCTCTACAGCTACGCCACTGCGCGTCTCCGCTTGCAGCATGGCAGGCTGGGCTGTGGATGTGGCGAGTGATGTATGTGCATGTTCTAAAATAACATCACGGTCACATCTGTGTTCCCAGATTCTCCCTCGTCTATGTTTGACATGTGCAATTTCTAAGATTGACTGAAAAGCTGCACGTGTCTGATCCATTATTCTGCACGTCCCTGTTTATGTTTTCATGGAGACGTTTTTCTTTTAGGGTGCAGACCAGCTTTAGATAGCACTTACATGTACCTTCCTTCTCTGCTGCCCCTCCCACGGAATTTCAGATGCTTTGGCGTGGACGTCCCAGATTGCATCTACACAATCATTCCAAAATGTGCTTTCATGTGTTCGCAGGTGCAAAAACACCTGCTTACTTTACCCTGCTATTAGTCGGCTGGGGCTAGGGGTGAATCTTATACACATATATTTGAAAGTCTTCAAATCGAGGGATCTCAACACATAACTCTGTGATTAGCTACCTGGAACCCATTTGAATATTGTTCTCTAAGGGCCATAGAGGCTTGGTCCTTTGAAAGGGGGGAAAGAGGGTCAAACTAAATTCTGTGGTCTTGCTATATGTTGAGGCGTGCACAGAGGCCAAGGTCAGGGGTGACATCCTCACAGCTGCACGTTCATGCGATTGACCCGTTGTGTTGAGAACCCTGAAGTTTCCTCCTGCGTAGCGCTTTCCTTCACTTCCTCCCAGGGACAGCTTCGTTGCAGGTTGATGTTCCAACCACTTTTTTCGTTTTTACGGCCCCAAACCTTACCAAATATTTCTCTAAGCTGTGCTTTGCAGAGAAGCCGGGCGCAGCATGCATCGGCTAATAGAAGCCTCTTTTCCACGGCTTGCTCACTTTGTTAGGGAACGCCCCGCTCTGGAGTTTGCATTATTACACAAAGAGAACTGTGCTGCTTCTCAGAAGCTAATGAGGGAAATTGTACCTTCCATCTGGAAGCTGACTGTGTTCACGCATGCACTGTCCTTCTGTGAAGCTGCTCTCTCCAGGAAGCTCAGTTCCCGGTGATAATTTAGTTGTTTTGCTGATTTGTTCCAGAGCTCAAGTAACAAAATCAATATAGCAGATGTGATTAGATGTCAGAACTTATTTCTCTGCCTCTTTTCTATTTTTGGTCCTCTCTTTTCTGTTTTTTATTTTCCTCACACAGTTCAGTATATTTAATGAGTCAGGACACCGACAGAGTTGGACTCACAGGCAGGGGTGCTCTGAAAAACACAGTCTCAACCCTCTATAGACTCTTATGTCCTCCCTTTTCTATCATTTTTAAATTAAAATAAAAACCTGTAGCTGACCTCTCACATGGGGATGTGGGTAGCCCTGGTGGTCCTATGCAAAAGAAAGAAATTGGGGTGTCTGGTATGTTAAAATAAGGCAGGACAATAGCAGACACAGTACAAATGCCTAAAATAGATAAAAGGATCCTGGGGGAGAGGGGGAGACAATGTTAAGGGTCTAAGCTGGACTGAAAAAATGACAAGAAGGCGCTATAGGAGGAGTCCCCACCAATAAAGTATTTGCAGTTCAAAAGAGAAATTCAAAAGGGTCCTTGGACTTGAAGTTCTTCTCTGAAATTCTTCACCTCTGGGTATTTGGGGTCCCTAGCTGGGCACCTCACTCATCTGCTTTTCTCTTGGTTAATGTTTAATCAAGTTACAAAAAAAGCCAAAACATCAAGTAATTAGTATCTCAGACAGATACCACTAGTGTACAATTGCAGGTCAGACAATAGCCAGGCCCTTCTGGACCTCACAATGCATTAGCTTATACCTTATAAATAGAGATATTAATTGCCTTCCCTCCCCAAGAGGACCAATAATAAATAGTTCAGCATTTAACAAAACATACCATGTATCTGGAAGGCGAGAGAGATATCGGGGAGAAAAGTCTCTCCTACTTTAACTCTTCCTCTTCTTAGATGACAAGATGGAATGCGCCTGGGTTACAGGTCCCACTCACCATTCTGAATTTCTCTTTCTCTCTCTTTTCAGGCAGCTGGAGTACCAAAAATTGTCCTGGGCTTCATTTTTACTGGACAGCAGATGATTACCATCTACCATAGAACCCTTGGATCATAGCCCTTCGATCTCTCTTTGTTGAGCCAGTAGCTCAGTTCAACCTAGATGGCTTATGGGTGGTAACTCTACTACTACTGTTCATCATTTATATAGCACTACGAGGCATACACAGCGCTGTACAGACACATATACAAGACAGTCCCAAGATGGTAGAGGGGTAAAAGGGGCAGTAAGAGGGGACAAGGCTATAGCGGAGAGACTGAATGAATTCTTTGCTTTGGTCTTTACTGAGGAAGATGTAGGGATGTTACCCATGACTGAAGTTGTATTTAAAGGTGATGCTGCAGAAGAATTGAAAGAAATATCACTACACCGGGAAGACGTATTACAACTATTTGATAAACTGAAGAGTAGCAAATCACCTGGACTGGATGGTGTACATCCAAGGATGTTGAAAGAACTGAAATATGAGATTAAAGACCTGCTATTAGTAATCTGTGAACTATCATTAAAATCATCTGTAATACCTGAAGATTAGAGGATCGCCAATGTAACGCCAATTTTTAAAAGGGGTTCCAGGGGTGATCCGGGAAACTACAGACTGGTGTGCCTGATGTCAGTACCGGGAAAAATGGTAGAAACCATCATAAAGAACAAAATTACTCAGCATGCAGATAGTCATGGCTTAATGGGAGACAGCCAACTTGGATTTAGATAAGGAAGATCTTGTCTTACTAATCTGTTATGTTTTTTTGAAGTTGTGAATAAACAGGTAGACAAAGGTGAGCCGGTTGATATTATGTATCTGGACTTTCAGAAAGCCTTTGACAAGGTCCCTCATCAGAGACTTTTGGCAAAACTAAAAAGTCATGAGATAGGAGGTGATATACTATTGTGGATCAGGAACTGGTTACAAGATAGAAAGCAGAGGGTAGGGCTAAATGGCCAATTTTCCCAATGGAAAAAGGTGAATAGCGGAGTACCCCAGGGATCTGTGCTGGGTCTGCTGCTTTCTAACATATTCATAAATGAACTGGAAAAGGGAATAATGAGTGAGGTTATCAAATTTGCAGATGACACAAAACTATTTAAAGTTTTTAAAACCCAAGAGGATTGTGGAAAATTGCAAGAGGATCTTGATAAATTAGAAGACTAGGCATCCAAATGACAGATGAAATTTAATGTGGACAAGAGCAAAGTAATGCACCTTGGAAAGAACAACCAAAACTATGGTTACACGATGCAAGGTTCCACTTTGGGAACCACCACCCAGGAAAAAGATTTAGGCGTCATCGAGGATAACATGTTGAATCCCTCCACCCAGTGTTCAGCGGCAGCCAAGAGAGCAAATAGAATGCTAGGTATCATAAGGAAAGAAATGGAAAATAAAACAAAGGATATTATAATGCCTCTGAATCTTTCCATGGTGCAACGGCACCTTGAATATTGTGTGCAATTCTGGTCGCCATATCTTAAAAAAGATATAGCGTTATTAGAACAGGTACAGAGAAGAGCCACCAAAATGATAAAGGGGATGGAAGGATACTCCTATGAAGAGAGGCTAAAAAGGTTAGGGCTCTTCAACCTGGAAAAGAGACGGCTGAGGGGAGATATGATAGAGGTCTATAAATTAATTAATGGAGTGGAACAGGTAAACATGGATCGATTGTTTACGTCATCAGAATATAAAATGACTAGGGGACATGCAATGAAGCTACAGGGCAACCTCTTTAAGACTAATAACAGAAAATATTTTTTCACTCAATGTGTAATCAAACTCTGGAATTTGTTACTGGAGGATGTAGTAAAAGCTGTTAGTGTAGCTGGGTTTAAAAAATGTTTGGACAAGTTCTTGGAGGAAAGGTTCATAAACCATTATTAAAAGGGACACGGGATATCACTGCTTGACCCAATACAAGCATTGAGGAAACTGTGTCTTTTGGGGAAACTGCTAGGTACTTATGACCTAGATTGGTCACTGTTGGAAACAGGATACTGGGCTTGATGGACCTTCGTCTGACCCAGTATGGCATATCTTATGTTCTTATGTAATCTAATGAAGACAGACAATATCATAGCTGAGAAAAAGGGTACAAATAAGGAAAGCAAAGGATCAGTATCCAAAAACAGCCTCAAAGAAGCATGGATTTGAAAAGGGCCAGAGATGGAGCCTGACATACAGACTCAGCTAGTTTATTCCAGGCATATGGAGCAGTGAAGTGAAAGGAATGAAGTCTGGAGTTGGCAGAGAAAGAAAAGAGCAGAGAGAAGCAAGTCAGTAGAAGAGTTGAGTTTACGAAGAGGGGTGTAGGGAGAGAGGAGACAGGAAAGGTAGTGAGAAGCAGTAGAATGAATGCATTTGTAGGTCAGAAGGAGAAGTTTGATCTGGTTATGGAAACAGAAGGGAAGCCAATGAAGTGACTCGAGAAGAGGGGTTATATGAGTATATTGAGACTGGCGGAAGATTAGCCGTGCAGTGGAATTCTGAACAGATTGAAGGGGAAAGAGTGACTCAGACAGATTAATAAGGAGGAGGTTGCAAGAGTCTAGATTGAAGGTGACTAGGGAGTGGATGAGAGTTTTAGTAGTGTGCTGAGAAAGGAAGGGGTGAATGTTGTTGATGCTTCAGAGAAAGAAATGGCAGTTTTTAGCAATCAATTGGATGTGTGAGGAGAAAGAGAGGAAGGAGTCAAAGATGACCCCAAGGTTGCAGGCTGAGGAAACAGGAAGTAGAAAAGTGTTATCAACAGAGATAGAGAAAGGACGAAGGGGAAGGGGCGTTTAGGGGGAAAAATAAGAAGTCTGGTTTTGGCCATGTTCAATTTCAAATGGTGGTGAGACATCCAGGCAGTGATGTCAGATAGGCAGGCAGAGATTCGGGCTTGGAGTGTCGGAGAAATATCAGGTGTAGAGAGATAGACTTGAGAGTCATCAGCATAAAAATGGTACTGAAAGCCATGGGAAGAGATAAGAGCACCAAGGGACTGGGTATAAAGAGAGAAAAGGAGAGGACCCAGAACACACTCTTGGGGTACACCAACTGAAAGTGGGATAGCAGTAGAGAAGGAACTATCAGAACAAACATTGAAAGAACAATGGGAGAGATAAAAAGAGAATCAGGACAGCACAAAGCCCTTAAAACCAAGTGAGGACAAAGTGTTGAGGAGAAGGTGGAGGTCAACAGTTTCAAAAGCAGCAGAAAGGTCAAGAAGAATGAGGACTGAGTAAAGGCCCTTGGATTTAGCTAGGAACAAATCGCTGGAGTCGTTTGCAAGAGCTGTCTCAGTAAAATGATAGGGACAAAAGCCAAATTGAAGTGGATCTAGTAGAGCTTGCGAGGAGGGAACTTCAAAGCAATGGTGGAGAACTGCACGTTCAAGAAGTTTAGAAATGAAGGGAAGAAGGGAGATGGGTTGATAATTAGAAGGAGGATTGAGCAAAGGTTTTTTGAGGAGAGGTGTGACCAAAGCATGCTTGAAGGCTGCAGGGACAGTTGCAATTGAGAGCAATAGGTTGAGAATATGAGAGATGGAAGGGATAATGGATGAGGTGATGGAGTTAAGGAGACAGGTGGGGATAGGATCAGAGGAACAGGTAGTGTATTTAGAGGAGGAGAGAAGATGAGAGGTGAATGAATGAATTCTTTGCTTCGGTCTTTACTGAGGAAGATGTAGGGATGTTACCCAAGACTGAAGTGGTATTTAAAGGTGATACTGCAGAGGAATTGAGAGAAATATCGCTACACCGGGAAGATATATTACAACTATTTGATAAACTGAATAGTAGCAAATCACCTGGACCGGATGGTATACATCCCAGAGTGTTGAAAGAACTGAAATATGAGATTGCAGACCTGCTATTGGTAATCTGTGAACTTTCATTAAAATCATATGTAATACCTGAAGATTGGAGGGTCGCCAACGTAACACCAATTTTTAAAAAGGGTTCCAGGGGTGACCCAGGAAATTACAGACCAGTGAGCCTGACGTCAGTACCAGGGAAAATGGTAGAAACCATCATAAAGAACAAAATTACACAGCATGTAGATAGTTATGGCCTAATGGGAGACAGCCAACATGGCTTTAGACAAGGAAGATCTTGTCTTACTAATCTGATATGTTTTTTTGAAGGTGTGCATAAACAGGTAGACAAAGGTGAGTCGGTTTTTTTATTTATTTTTATTTAACATTTTTTATATACCGCACTATTCATCATCAGTGCGGTTTACATTGAACATCAACATACCTGTCAATCCATGACTGATCTAGGTTTACAGATAACAGGGAAGATAAACTGGGAGTTAACTGGGGAATAACTATCTACATAATTATACATAATTATATATACATTGAATAGGTTACATCAAGTTTTGATATTTGTGTATTCACATTTGTGTATTTGTGTATTCACATTTTGATCCTTTGTTCTGGATTGTTGTTATGTGTAGTAGTTATCTGAGTGATGCGGGAGACGGATTCTATTGTGTGTATGGTAGCTTGAAGTGTAAAGTGAATAGATAGTGCTTGATGGACTTTCTAAATTGGGTGATATCCCTGATTGATCTGATGTTTGGAGGTAGTTTGTTCCAGCACTTGGGGGCATAGGACACAAAAGCTCTGTTAATAGTTTGTTGTGTCCATTTTGTGGAGATACTGGGAGTAACTAGTGTGTTTTCTGCTACTAGTCTCCTGGGTCTGTTGTTTGGTGTGTGGGTGATGAGATTTGAGATCGATGCAGGAGATAATTTATAAATAGCCTTGAATGTGATGAGGAGGGTTTTGTATGTTATTCTGCAGTTTATCGGAAGCCAGTGCAGATCGATCAGTATTGGTGTTATATGATCTCTTATAGAAACTCCAGATAGGATGCGGGCTGCCGCGTTCATCGCCAGTTGAAGTGGATTTAGTGTATTCTTGGGGAGACCATGAAGGATGATATTCGCATAGTCGAAATGCGGTGTGACTATTGCTTGGAAAACTGTGCGGAAGTCCTTGGTCTCCATCATTGGTTTCAGGTGGCGCAGTGTTTTTAGTTTGTAGTAAATTGACCTTACTGTGTTCTTTATGTGCTCTTTAAGATTGAGTTGTTGATCGAGTATCACACCGAGGTACTTTATGGAGGCTTTGATGGAGAGTTCTGCATCTCTTACTGTGAGGGTGGTTGGCAGAGCAAATTGCTTGTTTCTTGTTGCTATGAGTACTTCGGTTTTCTTGAAGTTTATTCTCATGTTTTGATTGAGGAGCCAGTCGGTTATTGCATTGAAAAATTGATTAGTGGAGAGTAGTCAGGATTTGATATATTGATTGGTGTGAATATTAGCACGTCATCTGCGTATAATAAGCAAGATATATCGAAATCTCTGGTGATTTGGCAGATTGGCTGCATGTATATATTAAAAAGCAATGCACAGATATAGTGTATCTGGACTTTCAGAAAGCTTTTGACAAAGTCCCCCATCAGAGACTTTTGGCGAAGCTAAAAAGTCATGGGATAGGAGGCAGTGTACTATTGTGGATCGGGAACTGGTTAAAAGATAGAAAGCAGAGGGTAGGGCTAAATGGCCAATATTCCCAATGGAAAAAGGTGAATAGTGGAGTACCCCAGGGATCTGTACTGGGTCCGCTGCTTTTTGACATATTCATAAATGACCTGGAAAAGGGAATAACTAGTGAGGTTATCAAATTTGCAGATGACACAAAACTGTTTAAAGTTGTTAAAACCCAAGAGGATTGTGGAAAACTGCAGGAGGATCTGGATAAATTGGAAGACTGGGCATCCAAATGGCAGATGAAATTTAATGTGGACAAGTGCAAAGTTATGCACCTAGGAAAGAACAACCCACACTATAGTTACACGATGCAAGGCTCCACATTAGAAACCACCACCCAGGAAAAAGATTTAGGAGTCATCGTGGATAACATGTTAAAACCCTCCGCCCAGTGTGCAGAGGCGGCCAAGAAAGCAAATAGAATGCTAGGTATCATAAGGAAAGGGATGGAGAATAAAACAAAGGATGTTATAATGCCTCTGTATCGCTCCATGGTACGACCGCACCTTGAATATTGTGTGCAATTCTGGTCACCGTATCTTAAAAAGGACATAGCGTTATTAGAAAAAGTACAGAGAAGAGCCACCAAATTGGTGAAGGGGATGGAAGGCTACTGCTATGAAGAGAGGCTAAGAAGGTTAGGGCTCTTTAGCCTGGAGAAGAGACGGCTGAGGGGAGATATGATAGAGGTCTATAAATTAATGAATGGAGTGGAACGGATAAACGTGGATCAATTGTTTACGCTATCAGAGTATAGAAAGACTAGGGGACATGTAATGAAGCTACAGGGTAAACTATTTAAGACAAATAAGAGAAAATATTTTTTCACTCAACCTGTAATCAAACTCTGGAATCTGTTACCGGAGGATGTAGTAAGGGCTGTTAGTATAGCTGGGTTTAAAAAAGGTTTGGACAAGTTCCTGGAGGAAAGGTCCATAAACCACTATTAAAAAGGGACCCAGGATATCAATGCTTGACCCAGTACAAGCATTGTGGAACCTGTGTCTTTTGGGGATATTGCTAGGTACGTATGACCTAGATTGGCCACTGTTGGAAACAGGATACTGGGCTTGATGGACCTCGGTCTGACCCAGTATGGCATGTCTTATGTTCTTATGTTCCTCTTTGGAGATACTAGAAAAGGATGAAAAAGTAGTAGAAATTGAGGGGAAGAGTTGGTGTTGAAGAGGGGAGAGAGGGGATGAAGCTGATGTATTGGGGAACTGGAGTGTAATCTTGTGGATTTTATCATGGAAATAGTCGGCTAAGGTTTGGGCAGAAAGAGAAGGAGGGGTCGAAGACGGGGCACCTTCAGGAGAGAGATGAGAGTTGAGAAGAGACAGTGGGGGTCAGAGGCAAGAGAGTTAGTCATTTCTTTCTCCTTTACTCACCTCTCCCTTTGTTTATGTTTATTCGTTATTGACTGACCATTCTTCATGGGAATAACAGAGCAGTGTACAAAGGCTAAAAGCAAGATACAAAATGGATAAAAAGAATGCCAATAAAAACAGAAAAGGGGGAACATTAAAATCATACTTCGTACTTAAAAGCATTGGAGGGGATGAGCTGGAGAAAGAAAACAGGAGGGAGACAGGCAAGCTAAACTATGGCTCCACACCACTTTTTCTTCATTTTACTGACACTCCCTTATCTTCTCCTCTCATATCATCTACTTAACCTCCCCCCTCCTTATCACCCTCTCTTTTCCTTCCACATTTCTTTTCCCATCTTGTCTTCCACCCTTTATTCAGATCTTGAGCTTCAACTTTTTTTTCCTCACATTCTTCTCTCCCTTATCTTTCTGAAACAACCTCATCCTCGTTTCCGCTGTGCTACTGTATCTCTTCTCTGCTTCACACTCTTCTTCTCTTTCTCCTTCTCCTTCTTTCGTCCGTTGATATTAATCCCAACCCTGGCCCCCCTAGATTTTTCTCGCACTCCCGGATAGTTTCTCCCTCAATGACTCCAATCTCATTCATATTCCTCACCTTTCCCCTTCTTCTGTCACTTTCTCTTGAACTCCGCTCTTCTGGCAAACTGCTTCTATCTGTGCCCTTCTCTTCTATTGCTAACTCCAGACTTCGCTCTTTTCACCTTGCTGCACCTTATGCCTGGAACAAACTACCTGAGTCTGTTCTCAGGCGCCTTCTCTGACCCTTTTCAAATCCAGCTGAAAACTCACCTCTTCGCTGCCGCTTTCAGATCCTGACTCACCTGATCTCCTTGTGTTCCCTTGTGTTGTCTGTCGTGACTAGATTGCAAGCTCCGATGAGCAGGAACTGTCTCTTACATGTCTGTGCAGCGCTGCGTACGTCTTGTAGCGCTATACAAATGCTCAGTAGTAGTAGTAATAGTAGTGGTCTTGTGCCTTATAGAATGCTCTTTCCATATCCAATAAACTCCCCTTTACTCATGATCTCGTTATCTCTAACGCTTTCCATCTTCTAGCTTTTACTGAAATCTGGCTACTCCCTGATAGAGTTTCAATTGCTGCCCTCTGTCATGGTGGCTACCAATTCTCCCATCCTCCTCACCCCACTGGCTATGGTGGTGATGTTGGATTTACATAGGAACATAAGATACGCCATACTGGGTCAGACCAAGATTCATCAAGCCCAGTATCCTGTTTCCAACAGAGGCCAAGCTAGGTCACGTATACCTAGCCGTTTCCCCAGAAGACACAGATTCCACAATGCTTGTTTTGGGACAAGCGGTGGATTTCCCTAGTCCCCTTTCATATTGGTTTATGAACCTTTCCTCCAGGAACTTGCCGAAGCCATTTTTAAACTCAGCTACACTAACAGCTCTTGCTACATCCTCCGGTAATGAATTCCAGAGATGGATTACACGTTGAATGAAAAAATATTTTCTCTTATTAGTTTTATATAGGTTACACTGTAGCTTCATTGCATGTCCCCTTGTCTTTCTACATTTTGATGGCATAAACATAAGAACATAAGAACATAAGATATGCCATAATGGGTCAGACCAAGGTCCATCAAGCCCAGTATTCTGTTTCCAACAGTGGCCAATCTAGGTCATATGTACCTAGCAGTTTCCCCAAAAGACACAGGTTCCACAATGCTTGTATTGGTTCAAGCATTGATATCCTGGGTCCCTTCTTAATAATGGTTTATGGACCTTTCCTCCAGGAACTTGTCCAAACCTTTTTTAAACCCAGCTACACTAACAGCCTTTACTATATCCTCCGGTAACAAATTCCAGAGTTTGAGTGAAAAAATATTTTCTTTTATTAGTCTTAAATAGTTTACCCTGTAGCTTCATTGCATGTCCCCTAGTCTTTCTATATTCTGATAAGGTAAACAATCGATCTACGTTTACCCATTCCACTCCGTTCATTAATTTATAGACTTCTATCATATCTCCCCTCAGCCGTCTCTTTTCCAGGTTAAAGAGCCCCAACCTTTTTAGCCTTTCTTCATAGGAGTATCCTTCCATCCCCTTTACCATTTTGGTGGCTCTTCTCTGAACCTTTTCTAAAATCGCTATATCCTTTTTAAGATACGGCGACCAGAATTGCACACAATATTCAAGGTGCGGTCTCACCATGGAACGATATAGAGGCATTATAATATCTTTTGTTTTATTTTCCATTCCTTTCCTTATCATACCTAGCATTCTATTTGCTCTCTTGGCCGCCGCTGTGTTTCAATCTACGTTTACCCATTTCGCTCCATTCATTAATTTATACGTATCTATCATATCTCCCCTCAGCCATCTCTTTTCCAGGTTGAAGAGTCCTAACCTTTTTAAGCTCTCTTCATAGAGGTATCCTTCCATCCTCTTTACCATTTTGGTGGCTCTTCTCTGTACCTTTTCTAATTCTGTTATATCCTTTTTAAAATACGGAAACCAGAATTGCACACAGTATTCAAGGTGCAGTCACACCATGGAACAATACAGAAGCATTTCTCAATAAAAGAAATTTAAACTGGAAAAAAAAAATCTCCTTTTTTTTATTCTCCATTCCTTTCCTTATGATACCTAACATTCTATTTGCTTTCTTGGCCGCCACTATACACTGGGCAGAGGGTTTCAACATGTTATCCACAATAACGCCTAACTCTTTTTCCTGGGTGGTGGTTCCTAATATGTAACCTTGCATCGTGTAACCATAGTTTGGGTTGTTCTTTCCTAGGTGCATAAATTTGCATTTCTCCACATTAAATTTCATCTGCCATTTGAACATCCAGTCTTCCAGTTTATTAAGGTCCTCTTGCAATTTTTCACAATCCCCTGGGGTTTTAACAACTTTGAATAATTTTGTGTCATCTGCAAAGTTGATAACCTCACTTATTATACCAATTTCCAGGTCATTTATGAATATGTTAAAAAGCAGCAGACCCCACCCAGATCCCTGAGGTACTCCACTATTCACCTTTCTCCATTGGGAAAATTGGTCATTTAACCTTACCCTCTGCTTTCTGTCTTTTAACCAGTTCCTGATCCACAATAGTACACTGCCTCCTATCCCATGACTTTTTAATTTTGCCAAGAGTCTCTCATAAGGGATCTTGTCAAAGGCTTTCTGAAAATCCAGATACACTGCATCGACTAACTCAACTTTGTCTACTCTCTGCTTCCTGCCAATTTCAACTCCTCCCTCTACCTGGACTCTTTAGAGCCTGGTGGTCTCAACAACTGTATTGAATGGTCTGCATTTCTTTAATTATGTATTAAGTATATGTGTTATGGGGTTTGGGAGGAGGGTGTTTTAATATAAAGGAGTGTGGTTCTCCTATTGTACTCCTGCTGGAGTTTCTTATTTTCTTCTTGTTTTTTATTTTTTCATCTATATTCTGTTTTTGATGGCTATTTATTTATTTAATCCATTTTATATACCACCTTATCCTTCAATCAAAGTGGTCAATAAGACAACAGAGGGACTACATCAAGGGGGGGGGGGAGACAACAAGATAGTACATTACATAAACTACAGTACATTACATTAAATTATACATAAACTACAGGTGGTGGCTTAGCCGGCCATCAAGGAGGTAGCTCCTAGTCACTGCTGCTCCCCATAATCCTATGGAAGAAAAAGGACACTCAGTCCCTGCTTGTAGAGCTTTTTATCCTTCCTTCCAAACTGTTTAATAAATAAAAAAAATAAAGAAAGAAAGGCATCTTGTGCCTAAGACAGGCAGGCTAACCCATCCTCCATGACTGCAATAAGAACAGATAACTCCCTATATTATATTAAAGTCAGAGTTTCCTCACAGGAGAGTATCTACTTGAGAAGGAAAAAAAGACCTCATTGTCAACAACCAACAACCAAACTCAATCGGTTGCCATAGTACAATATCTTGGGTCATAAAAAAAACCCTTCTCAAATAACAATATTCTTCAGTCACTTGCAGGCTCATTCCGAGCTGCGAATAGTTCCCAACGGTATGTCCATCCTTGCTATTTGTGCCCCTTACCGCCGGAGTCTAACTTCCCCGCCAGTTGTATGGGGAAGTTAGATGGGGGTGGGAAAGGGGAGGATTGGGGGAGGCATTAGGGTGGTCACTGGTCCTGAATTCTAATGTCGGCCCTGTACATGTAGGGCCGGCGACTTGAACGGGGAAGTTATTCCACCATCAAGGTGGAATAACTTCCCCAATTCTGCATGATCGGTGGGCCTGGGGCTGGGAAGGGGCAGCTGGGGGCAGAGGGTATTCCTCGCAGCCCGACCCTGGCCCTGGGAGGCCAGATCGGGGTCGGGCTGTGGGGAATTAGCTGCAGGAGCTGGCAGCCGGGGATCATGGCTTTTAAATGGAGCCGCAGTGCCATGGCAACCGGACGCCATAGCGCCACAGCTCCATTTAAAAGTCCTGACTGAGTTAGTCAGGCAAGGCCTGTGCATGCAGGCCAGGCTGAATCGCAGTCCTGGCCTGCACGTACAGGCCTGATCACAAATCTGATCTCGCGGGACTAGACATGCCCCGCAGAATCAGAAACACAACGCCCTCTGTACATCTGGTTCAGACCAAGCGTACAGAGGGCATGTACGTCCGGGATGGAATTGGGTTGTTAGTGTCCGCAGTTTTAATCCGATACAACAAATGTTCAACAAGATGGTTTTCAAAAAGAATAAGTTGAATAGACACATATCTGTGCTGTAGATAACTGCAGTCATTTGACGTAGCCAACCGCTCCTAACAGTCAAGCATTTCATTCTTTCCAATGGATCTTGTTTCACCAAAGGGCTGCATCAGGGAAAACTCCAAACACATCTTGAAGGTTATCCTGTCAGTAACACATTCTTCATATAATACATTTCTTCAATGGAATCTGTCAGGCCAGCAAGAAGAAATCACACACTACTAAATACTCATTGCTCCACACAGACTGACATATACTATATGATACTCCTTCCATTTGTCAATAACCCATACTTCATGTTTCAACAACGGAAAGCGCAGGCATTTAAAAAATCACAAAAAAATGACATAAAAACCATCATACAGGAGCTCACCAGAATCCCGAAAAAACGAATCAGTCTTCTTCCTTCTGACGCGCCAGCATCCTCTCTGAAACGGTACCAGTTTTAGGAAGACGCGCCATGCATGTGCCTTTAAATGCTTCTCGCTGCCCTCGTGGCTTATCGAATCATTCAACAGATGTGTCATTCCTAAAAGTGTCAATCCATAGCTGCTTACCAAATAATTACACGGCATCCGTGAACGTTCTCACTGCCAATCCATGTGAACAATGATAAATAGTGATGAATCCAGCAAGCAGCCATAGAAAAACAGCCAATTTTCTATACAGAAATTCAAACACCATCAAAAACAGAAAAACTAAAAAATGAGAAGAAAATAAGAAAACCCAGCAGGAGTACAATTGGAGAACCACACTCCTTTATGTTAAAATACCCTCCTCCCAAATCCCATAACACATATACTTAATACATAATTAAAGACAAGCAGACCATTCAATACAATTGTTGAGACCACCAGGCTCTAAAGAGTCCAGTTTAAAAATCCATCGTTATTCTTTCTTGACCAGTAGACGATCATGATCACCTCCCCATTGTATTGGGAGCGCATAACCAATGCAGAAACATCTTAATTTCTTAAAAGAATGATCATAATCAATACAATATTGTACCTGTGACACTTCCCCATTTTTATGAGTAATTTTTCTTCTTTGCTCAATCATGCGTACTTTCAGCTGTTGAATAGGCTTGCCCACATACAAAAGAGAGCAAGGACACAGAACTCCATAAACCACAAATGTGGATTCACAATTTGTACGCCAACACAGTCTATAGATCTTTGCATTATGTTGAAATTCCTCAGTTGTCAAACAGATGCTGCAAATAGAGCAATATCCACAAGGCCGATGCTCCCGCCTCGAGAGAACCCTGTATTGTTCTTTGTGGTAAAAGGGCTGGACTGATTATCTCTTTAAGATTACCACTCCGAGTGAAGACACACTGTATTATGTTGTGTTCTAAACCTCGCACCAAATGTAACACATGAAAATGTTTTCTTAAGATGCACTATCATAGCTAAAAGGAGAAAACTATAGAGGGAGCCATAGTTGTTCCCATGGGCATCCCTGCGATCTGTTGATAAAACATGCCATCAAAGATAAAAAAAAATTCCTTTGGAGCGCTATTCCAGCTAGCTTTACTATAAAATCAATCTGTGCATCGTAGAAATCACCACACTTGGGTCCCTCTATAGCAAATTTTTACATGGTTTCTTTTGATTGAAAATGGATAGCACATTCCCCATATGTAGGTTTTAAGTGCCAGGCAAATCGGCTGGCTGAAGCTTTCCTTGCTCATGGGTAGCCTCTGCACACGGTTAAGAGAGCTTATGCCAGAGCTCTTTGCAACAATCGTGATGGGTTGTTGCAGGAATCTAGTGCATCATTAGAGTGTGACCAATCTATATTCATGCATTTTATCGCAGTTTTCTCCTTTTAGTTATAATATTCAACGCATCTTAAGAAAACATTCTCATGGTTTACATTTGGTGCCAGATTTGGAACATAACAAAATATGGCGTGTCTTCACTTGGGGGTCGTAATCTTAAAGAGACAATCAGTCCAGCCCTTTTACCATGAAGAGCGATACAGGGTAATCTCGAGGCGGGGGCACAGGCTGTGTGGATATTGCTCTATTTGCAGCATCTGTTTGACAACTGAGGAATTTCAATATAATGCAAAGACCTATAGACTGTATTGATGTACAAATTGTGAATCCACATTTGTGGTTTATGGAGTTCTGTGTCCTTGCTCTCTTTTGTATGTGGGCAAGACTATTCAACAGCTGAAAGTACGCATGATTGAGCATAGAAGAAAAATTACTCATAAAAATGGGGAAGTGTCACAGGTACCATATATTGTATTGATCATTCATATGAAGAATTAAGATGTTTCTGCATTGGTTATGCACCCCCAGTGCAATGGGGAAGTGATTGTGATAGTCTACTGGTCAAGAAAGAATAACAATGGATTTTTAAACTGGACTCTTTAGAGCCTGGTGGTCTCAACAACTGTATTGAATGGTCTGCATTATGTATTAAGTGTATGTGTTATGGGATTTTGGAGGAGGGTGTTTTAACATAAAGGAGCGTGGTTTTCCTATTGTACTCCTGCTAGGTTTTCTTATTTTCTTCTCGTTTTTTTTATTTTTTCATCTTTTTTCTGTTTTTGATGGTGTTTGAATTTCTGTATAGAAAACTGGATTTTTCTCTACGGGTGCTTGCTGGATTCATCACTATTTATCATTGTTCACATGGACTGGCAGTGAGAACGCTCACGAATGTCATTTAATTATTTGGTAAGCAGCTACGGATCGACACTGTTATGAATGAAGCACACCTGTTGAATGATTCAATAAGCCACAGAAGGGAGCAAGAGGCATTTAAAGGAGTATGCGGCGTGTCTTCCTACAACTAGCGCCATTTCAGTGAGTATGTTGGCGCGTCAGAAGGAAGAAAACTGATTCGTTTTTTCTGGATTCTGGTGAGCTCCTGTATGACGGTTTTTATGTCCTTTTTTTGTGATCTTTTTAAATGCCTGCATTTGCCGTTTGTTGAAACATGAAATATGGGTTATTGACAAATGGAAGGAGTATCTTATGGTATATGTCAGCCTATGTGGAGCAACAAGTGTGTGATTTCTTCTTGCTGACCTGACAGATTCTGTTGAAGATATGTATTATATGAAGAATGTGTTACTGACAGGATAACCTTCAAGATGTGTGTTTGGAGTTTCCCTGATGCAGTCCTTTGGCGAAACAAGACCGATATAAAAAAATGAAATGACTGTTAAGAGCAGTTATCTACATCAAATGATTGCAGTTATCTACAGCGCAGGTATGTGTCTATTCAAAACATTCTTTTTGAAAACTGTCTTGTTGAACATTTGTTGTATGGGATTGAAACTGTGGACACTAGAAGTAGTGATTGCAGAATATGACTGAAGAATATGTTTATTTGAGAAGGTTTTTTTATGGCCTGAGATGTTGTACTAAGGCAACCGATTGAGTTTGGTTGTCGGTGCTTGACACTGAAGTCTGTTTTCCATCTCGAGAAGACACTCTCTGTTAGAAAACTCTGACTCAAATAAAATATAGGGAGTTGGGGGGAGGGGGGGTTGATAGATTTGTCACTTTCCAGTAGGTTTTTGTATTGCAGCAAAAACAGGGGCAGGTTAGGATCAGGGATTCCAGAATATTCCTCACTATTACTTAGTGATCCTCTTGCACAGGTAATAGCCCACATGCCCAATGCAGCAATATATTTGTATATATTTGCTTATTATATTTGTATACCATTGCTCCCAACAACAGAGTACAAAAAGGGACAATTCAAGTGACCTGCCTAGCTCCCAAGCACATGCCAGTCTTACAGTGAAATTTCAAAGGGAAATTATTCCGGGAATAAAATGTGTATTTTACATCAGCTTTTCTGCAGGAAGACATTTTGAAGTAAACCAGAATTCATACATTTGAAAATCCAAACGACCTACACCCTTGACCTAAACAACCCTCTGGCAAACAGCTCTTCATAATGAAAGTCAAGGTTTGGGCAGTATAAAAGCCCTCATATCCCTTTAGCTGCTGGGAGGATTACAGATTGCCAGCAGCACGGTCCAGCTGAGTAACATCTTAGTTCCCCGGTGTAGTCACTTGGTAAATTGTCTTCACAATGGATAGAAATTCCTGAGAGCACTAGGGAAATTAGAATTCTCTCCTAGTCTGCTCGTGCTCTCTGGTTTATTACAGGAAACTGAATTTTAGCTCGGTAGGCAAAGAATTTTGTTCAGTAAGTCAAAAAGATCACCTGAACAGTGGCACTGTACAATAGTAGCACCCCGTTTTCTTGTGTCCTGATGAAGATTCTCTGCTTAATCAGTGAAATGTCTGCCATTTTGTGGTGTTTTCTGAGGGAGAGAAAGACTAGCAGTAAGGGCCCTTTTACTAAAGCCTGCAAAGGTTTTGCACTCAAAATGCAGTACGAAGCATGTGCTAAGTCTTCCACGTTAGCTATTGGGGGCGTGGCCAGCTAGCACGGAACGAAGTACCTTAACATTTGGTGCACTTAACGCAGGAACACCTAACCACACCTATAGAGGTGTCGTTACGTACACTCACGCTAATCGCCACATTGCCAGTAAGCGCATGGCAATTGCCCTCATGCTAGTAGCAATGTGCTCGCCACACTCAAACTCTACCCATCCCACACCCCATTACCATGCACTTCACTGCATGGTCGCTGGCATGCCCCACATGTTAGTGTTCATGGCTGCCAATTGCTGCGCATTAAAATGCACGTTAACTGGTTCATGGGCTTTTATAAAAGGCTCTCCGTACATGAATGGGGTCTCGCAGAAAGATGCCAGTTTCAGGACAGTGGTGGATGGGCTTACTTTTCCTCCATTCTGATATAAGTAGTTTTTGGGGTTCCCCTGGCTTCACCTTTATCCATGGAGTCCCAGGTTTCAGTAGTCGTGTAGAAACCTCTGCGCAGTACATATGATACATCAGATCTCTTAAGCTGTAAATAATACACACGGAGCAAATGGTTTTCAGTAGAAAGTCTAAGAAAAGAGGGCACAGAATGAGCAACCGAGAGAGTAGACTGAGGAGTAGGATCAGGACTGAGGAGTAGGATCAAGAACATTTTTTTTCACCTGGTGAATAAGATTGCGGTACCTGGTTGCTTTAGGAACTTCTATTTGACTAATCAAGATTTTAAATACCTTGGCATACATGTGATTTGTTTGGCGCAAGACCTATATACGGCTACTTATCATGGGGTGTCAGTTGGAGAGAAATTTTTAAAAATGATGACTCTTTTCCATCCTGTGGATGGGTAGGATTAGTCCGGTTAAAAAGTCTGTATTTCAGACTTATTTGAGATGAATATCTGAGGCTGATCATGCAGACAGTCATGGTGTCAAGATTTTTTACTGGTCACCATCAACTTACAATCCTCTACCTATGGACTGCACAAATAATGGTTCTCACTGGAACACAGAGGGCCTATTTAGGGATTTCAAAGAAATCATTGACAAGACTAGAGCTTATTCACAACACAACTCATAGAAATTATTATGATGAGAAAACATGGATTCCATATCGTTCTGCTAGACCAGTCCAGACAAGTGGGTTGTGTTCCCCTACCAGCAGATTTGTGCAGACAAAAAGCCCAGGTTTCAGAGACATCCTTCCTATGCCTCTATCCGCCTCAGCCACCAGAGAGCTTTTCTGTATTTCTTTGTCTACAGCAGGAGGTGGATGGATTTTCTCCTCTCTGAAGAAAATCTGAAGATTGAGAGGAAAAGAGATTGATTAAATGCTCATGAACAACCACCTTGAGTACAGAAAACATGACTTTCTCACTTGTGAGTGACATTGGAGGCTCCACTAGATTGCTGTCTTTTCGGTAGCCATAGAAGGAGGGAAAATTGTTTCAGCTCCATGCTCTTATCATAAGAAGAGCCTGTTGAGCAGCCATAAATTGGAAGGATCTGGAAGAGCCTTACACATTCTCAGCAATCCCTCACAATCTCAGCACCCCTCCCTCCTTCTCTGTCTCCCCCTGCTGTCTCCTGAAGATCACAGAGGGTTCTCAGAGTGATCTGCCTGCCAGCCACCTTAAATGTAGTGCTGAAAAGCAAGAGAAGCAGTTTCAGGGGAGTAGAACTGAGCCTGGCATGGATTCTCTGCTTGGGGCTCTCAGGGGATGAGTACCAAGGCTTGACTTCATCATTGTCTTTGTTGGGAGCTCCCTATTCCATCTGAGTTGGGTGCAATTCAGGGTGGACCGCTGGTGACTGTTGGCATGGTGCGAGGGTTTCCTGCTGTTTTCAGCACGTATTAGTAACGTTTTTACCTATTGTGTGCCTGGTCGTCACATGGTCCTTAAAATGAATTTCACTCAAGCGGCTCCAATGCAAGCTCCTTCCCTAGTGTCTGTAACGTGCATAATGTAAAAGAGCAGTTAATGTGTACTTGCAGCCTTAGCATGCGCTGTTGTGATACTTGCCCTAACTCTCTATGTTTTATTCCAGAAAATGTTGTTTGACCTGTGGCAAATGAGGTACCTCTTCTCCAGATCCTGGACTCTGCTTTTCCTGCATGGCAGTTACTGAGTCATCCCTGGAGGGCCTGCTTTCCCCCTGTCAGCCAGGGGATGCAGTTAGTCCGACCTTGCCTGCCTCAGGGATGGCACTATGGATAAGGATATTCAGCCAGCCGGAGGTTCTGGTGATGATCCTGTGATACGCTCATCGTCCTCTAGGGGGTCTGTGGCAGCTGTGACTCCTGGTGTTGGGGAGTCATATCCTAGATGAGAGCTTCCAGACTTTGGATTTTCCTTCCCGGAATTCTTTTCCTTTTTGCAACAGGCCTGGTCCTTCTAGCATAGAAATTCAGACCCTGTGGCCCATAGGCGCATTCTCATGCACAGCAGGTTGAAAGTGGATCCCCTGTTCGATTACCTTTGGCTAAGCGTCCCTGGTGAGAGGCGCCCTCTGGAGATGGGGAACAGATGGCAGCTATCCAAGGTTGACTATGACTTGGATTCAGATGACTCGGTACTGGGCTCTGATGTGGATGAGGAAGTGCTCTCTCCTTCAGAAGATTATGCAGAGGCTGAAGTGATCTGCCTATTCTGGAAGGAGGAGCTAGCGATGTTGATTGCTATGGTCTCATTGGCCTTGAACTTGATAGATGCTTCCATTGTGGAGCAGGAGCCAAAGATACACC
Source organism: Ichthyophis bannanicus (assembly GCA_033557465.1). NCBI lineage: Eukaryota > Metazoa > Chordata > Amphibia > Gymnophiona > Ichthyophiidae > Ichthyophis > Ichthyophis bannanicus. Next base: position 58,500,451 of record CM066033.1, on the reverse strand, counting down.
CACTCCTTCAAGGGATGCAAAAATCCACTACTGTCTTCCCGTTCCTGAATGTGATCAAGTACATGATCCAGTCAGAATAGGACTTTCCCAGCTTCCTAACTAAAGGGTTAAGGGTGTGTAAGAAGATCTACGCTATCCCAGAGGAGGAGATGTTGTTTGGCATTCCCAAGGTGGATGCGTAGGTCACAGTGGTTACCAGACAAACCACCATTCCTATGGAAGGTGGGTCAGCCTTAAAGGATTTTCTGGACTGTAAGGTGGCTTCCTTGCTGAGGAGCCAGTTCGCCATGGCAGTGGCTATTCTGCAGCTGGAAGTATGTACCAGCCTATATCTTGAGCCCTGCTCCAGTGGATTCAGTCTCTTCCACCTAATGATGCTACCCCTCTTTTGGAGTTGGCTATAGCCTTCCTTTCTGATGCATGTATGACCTGGTACATTTGGTGGCCAGGGATGGTGCTCTTATGATGGTGTCACGGCGTTGTATTTGGCTTCAGCACTGGGCAGCAGACACATCCTCCAAAGCTTGGTTGGCCCAACTGGTCTTTAAGGAGAAGCATCTGTTTGGAGCTGCTTTGGAGAAGCTAATGAAGGACCTGAATAAAACAAAATCTTACCGCCTTCTGGAACTGGACCAAGGTGCCTGAGAAGCGGGCTGTAGCCCTTTCTCATCAGCCTCCGCCAGTCCACAAAGAGCATGCTGACCATATTCTCTGAGGTCTCAGGCCTCTCATCATTACTGACCTGGAAAAACTTTATTCTCCTCTGCTTCCGGGCCTTGGGCTTGTTCTCAGTCATTTTGTTGAGCACATGGGCCCAGAAACTCGGTCCCCTCCAGAGGAGGACCCTCCTGGGCTGCACAATGAAGGTTTGGGGGCCCATTCCCTGGTTCCTCTGGTGGAAGGCGTGCTTTGCCTTTTCTTTCAGGAATGGGCCCAGGTTACCAAGTTTCGCTGGATGCTAGACAGCATTCAATTCAGCTGTGTTTCGAAAGCAAACAGCCGATTCTGGATGCTTTCATCATTTCCCCCTTGTGAGTCTGTGATCAAAAGTGCCACTGTGCAGACCACCTTGGACAGGTTCCTATGCCTAAAGGCAGTGGTGCATGCCCCTAGTTGAGCATGGCAAGGGCAGATAATTCATCTATTTCATGATGCCAAAAACAATGGTTCCTTCTGGCCCATTCTGGATCTCAAGGGGACCAATGAGCACTTGCACATCCACTTCCGAATGGAAATCTTGCGCTCCATCATTCAAGCAGTGCACCGAGGGGAGTTCTTGGCTTCTCTGAATCTGGCCGAGGTGTATTTTCATATCCCGATCCAGTTGAATCAGCAGAGGTATCTGCGTTTTGCCATGCTTAGCTTTCACTATCAGTTCGCCGCCCTCCCTTTTCGGCTATCCATCGCCCCAAGGTCATGGTGGTGGCAGCTGCGGTGCCAAGGGATCTGTGTCCATCCCTATTTGGACAACTGGCTCATCCATACCCATTCTCTTTCAGAAGTGTCTCGGGTGGTGTCCCAAGTGATGTCCTTTTTGGAAAGCCTCAGCTGGGTGATCAATCAGGGAAAGAGCGAGCTGTTGCCTTCCCAGTCCCTGGAGTTTCTGGGAGCATATTTTGACACTCAACTGGGCAGAGTTTTCACAAGAAGATAAGAACATAAGAAATGCCATACTGGGTCAGACCAAGGTCCATCAAACCCAGTATCCTGTTTCCAACAGTGGCCAATCTAGGTCATACATATCTAGCAGTTTCCCCAAAAGACACAGGTTCCGCAATGCTTGTATTGGGTCAAGCACTGATATTCTGGGTCCCTTCTTAATAATGGTTTATGGACCTTTCCTCCAGGAACTTGTCCAAACCTTTTTTAAAGCCAGCTACACTAAACAGCCTTTACTACATCCTCCGGTAACAAATTCCAGAGTTTGATTACACGTTGAGTGAAAAAATATTTTCTTTTATTAGTCTTAAATAGTTTACCCTGTAGCTTCATTGCATGCCCCCTAGTCTTTCTATATTCTGATAACGTAAACAATCAATCTACGTTTACCCATTCCACTCCATTCATTAATTTATAGACTTCTATCATATCTCCCCTCAGCTGTCCCCTCAGGCATTTCTTTTCCAGGTTAAAGAGCCCTAACCTTTTTAGCCTTTCTTCATAGGGGTATCCTTCCATCCCCTTTACCATTTTGGTGGCTCTTCTCTGAACCTTTTCTAATAACGCTATATCCTTTTTAAGATACGGCGACCAGAATTGCACACAATATTCAAGGTGCGGTCTCACCATGGAACGATATAGAGGCATTATAATATCCTTTGTTTTATTTTCCATTCCTTTCCTTATGATACCTAGCATTCTATTTGCTTTCTTGGCCACCGCTGCACACTGGGCCGAGGGTTTTAACATGTTATCCACAATGACGCCTAAATCTTTTTCCTGGGTGGTGGTTCCTAATGTGGAACCTTGCATCGTGTAACCATAGTTTGGGTTGTTCTTCCCTAGGTGCATAACTTTGCACTTGTCCACATTAAATTTCATCTGCCATTTTGATGCCCAGTCTTCCAATTTATCAAGATCCTCTTGCAATTTTACAATCTTCTTGGGTTTTAACAACTTTAAATAGTTTTGTGTCATCTGCAAATTTGATAACCTCATTTGTTGTTCCTTTTTCCAGGTCATTTATGAATATGTCAAAAAGCAGCGGACCCAGCACAGATCCTTGCGGTACACCACTATTTACCTTTCACCATTGGGAAAATTGGCCATTTAGCCCTACCCTCTTCTTTCTATCTTTTAACCAGTTCCTGATCCACAATAGTACACTGCCTCCTATCCCATGACTCTAGTTTTGCCAAAGGTCTTTGATGAGGGACCTTGTCAAAGGCTTTCTGAAAGTCCAAATACACTATATCAACCGACTCACCTTTGTCTACCTGTTTATTCACACCTTCAAAAAAACATAACAGATTAGTAAGACAAGATCTTCCTTGTCTAAAGCCATTTTGGCTGTCTCCCATTAAGCCATGACTATCTACATGTCTAGCAATTTTGTTCTTTATGATGGTTTCTACTATTTTTCCTGGTACTGACATCAGGCTGTAGTTCTTGCCAGAGGAGAAAATCAAAAAACCCCTGATCAAGGGTCAGGCAGTTTGAATATTTTCAGACAACGCCAAGGCGGTGGTTTATGTAAATCGGCAAGGCAGCACGAGGAGTGCCAAGGTAGCTCTGGAGATGGCTCTCCTGTTTGCCTGGGCAGAGAAGAACCTCCATGTCTTGTTGGTCCAGCACACTGCTGGGGTGGACAATGTGGAAACAGACTTCTTCAGCCAGCACTCTCTGGATCCTGGAGAGTGGGAGTTGAGTCAGGAGGTCTTTCAGTTGATTCTGCACTGCTGGGGTTGCTTCAAAATGGATCTGATGGTGACCCACTCCAGTGCCAAAGTGTGCCGCTTCTTCAGTCACCACATGGAGAGGGGGTCCGAGAGCATCGATGCCCTGACCCATCCTTGGTCAAGTCAGCAACTGCTGTGCATGTTTCCTCCATGGCCCCTGGTGGGATGTGTGATTCAGCGTATAGAATGCCACCTGGGCAAGATTGTTCTGTTAGCACCAGATTGGCCAAGGAGAGCATGGTTCAGAGACCTGATGCGGCTCCTGCCTCCTTCTCAGGGTCTTTTGCGGCAGGGATCGATCATCCTGGAGGACCCAGCTCCCTTTTCACTTACAGCATGGCTCTTGAAGGAGATGGCTAGCATGTAAGTGCTACTGTCCAGCAGTGGTCTCTATGCTGCTCGGTGCCCAGTAGAGGTCTACCAAGTTAGCATACATACGGATATGGTGCCTCTTTGAGTATTGATGCAGTGCGCGGTAGTTGGCTTTTGAGGTGGCCAAGGTGTCCTTCCTGTTGAACTTTTTACAGGATGGTCTTGAGAAGGACCTTTCCCCTAGCTCTCTGAAAGTTCAGGTGGCAGCTCTGGCCTTTTTCTGGGGTTCAGTGGCAAGCAAGTCTCTGGCCTTGCACCTGAACATTTTGCATTTTCTCCAGGGGGTTCCGCATCTTTGTCTTCCCCCCCAGTTTGTAATCCCTTCCTGGGATCTCTGTCTGATGCTCAGGGCCCTGATGACAGCGCCCTTTGAGTCATTGTAGCGTGCTATTTTAAAGGATTCGATGCTCAAGATGGTCTTCTTGGTCGCAATGTGTTCTGTAAGGTGGATTTTCGAGCTGCAGGCCCTGTCTTGCTGAGATCCTTATCTGTCCTTTTCGAAGGAGGCCGTTTCCATTCAGCCTGTGCCTTCCTTCTTGCCTAAGGTGCTTTCTCCCATTCACATAAACCAAGTGGTCTGCCTGTCCTCCTTCCTGCAGGAGCACTATTGGGGGAAGTATAAGGATCTTTGCCTAGTGGATGTCCGAAGGGCGCTCCTTGGGTACCTGGAGGTTACAAATTCCTTTCATAAGTCTGGCCATCTTTTTGTGCTGTTTGCTGGCCTGTGCAGTGGCAAAGCGGTGGCCAAGTCGACTTTGGGGCAGGGATTGAGGACTCCATTGCCTTGGCATATCTGTTGCAGATCCCACCGGTTCCGAAGGGTTTGCATGCCCATTGTACCCTATCAGAAGTGTCCTCATAGGCAGCAAGTCTGGCCATCTTTAAGTGCTGTTTGCTGGACTGTGCAGTGGCAAAGCGGTGGCCAAGTCGACTTGGGGGCATGGATTGAGGACTCCATTGCCTTGGCATATCTGTTGCAGATCCCACCAGTTCCGAAGGGTTTGCATGCCCATTGTACCCTATCAGAAGTGTCCTCATGGGCAGCAAGTCTGGCCATCTTTTTGTGCTGTTTGCTGGCCTGTGCAGTGGCAAAGCAGTGGCCAAGTCGACTTTGGGGCATGGATTGAGGACTCCATTGCCTTGGCATATCTGTTGCAGATCCCACCGGTTCCAAAGGGTTTGCATGCACATTGTACCCTATCAGAAGTGTCCTCATGGGCAGAGTGGAGCTCAGTAGAGCTGGAAGAGCTGGGAGACTTAGGCTTCCTGCCCCTGCCCTCTGACAGCTCAAGCAGACTGATCGTGTAATTATTAATTTCAGCTTATAGGTCGCCACGTTATCAAATGCTCTTTGCGACATAATCAAATTCTTATACAGATGAACCTAATCCAATAAATGGAAAAAAAACCTTATAGTGCGTTTGAGTAAATGCTGATGCCAGGGTTTTCTTGACAGTCTGATCTGAAGTAGATTGCCAGGCTTTTCTTCCAAGGCAACGGAGAGCTAAGTGACTTACCCAAGGCATGCTAGTGGGAATTGAATCCTAGTCTTTTGGCTACCAAACCAGTGCTCTGACAACTAACATGTAAACCGCACTGATGTTGAAGAGCGCGGTATATAAGAGAAATAAATAAATAAATAAAATAACTAGGCTACTCCTCCACTCAGTCCAACACATGAGAAGGTGGAAATTGCTTTCGAACAGTGAATGGTTGCTTTCTCCATCATTGCCATACCATCAACCTGTTATCCATGGCTAAAGAAAATCTGTTACAGTGCCCAACTGCTGAAGATACTGAAGTTCCACAGAAACCTGCTTTGAAATTTTATCACAAAATCTGTATTTAGATTTCCTCACTGCGGCCCCAAACCAGCCACCACTTCTGTTTTAGGCCGTAACCTTCTACCATGCCCCAAAATCTCACAGGACTGACACTGGTTACCTACGTTCAATACATACTTATCGTCTTGCCCTTCCCTCTGTTTCCCAGGCCCATCTCAAGCGTACACGACACTCTGTTTCTTTTTTCTGGGTCCCTCTTTTTGGAACTCTCTCCCTCGCTCACTTTGTTCTGAACCCTCTTTCACTAAGTTTAAGGCTGCTTTAAAAACCCACCTTTTCAGTTTAGCTTTTCATGCCACTAATCCCCCTTCATGACTCACCCGTGTCCTCTCTCTTTTCTTCCCTCCCTACTCTGTGCCCTTCCCCTTCTCCCTATCCTCCTATTACTGCTTTTAGTTCTTCCACCTGCTCTCTCTCCTGTCCTGTATGATAATGACGTTCCTTTCCTTTTCCCTTTTCTGCAGCCCTTTACGTTGTCCGCCGCTTTAATGTTTCGGCCTAAGCAGTTTATCAAAAACCCGAATAAAGGTAATGATAAAGACATGGAACAACTCTATCTGAACTGAAGAGGTCAAAAACATATCATTTATTTTGCTCTTTGCTGACCAGGTATCCTCTGTCGCTGGAAGAACCCTTTGCAGAGGAAAATGGCTAGCAGAATCGCCATTGACCCCGCCATCCTACAACACGGAATATTTCTCAGTCTCTTTGTCTGATACATTCCAAGTAGTTCTATTAGGTAGACTGCCCATTGTCCTCTGCATTTTATGTATTAATTTAGTTTTTTTTAACTTTGTTATTGTAATCTGTTCAGATATTAATTCTAATGGGCAGTATATCAAATAAAGTGAAACTTTAAAGCTAGATGCAAGCCTAGTACCCCTCCCAGCATGAGCCAACTTGAAGAAAATTCAGACTAACTCAGTGGCAGAAGGCCAGGTCCAGGTAAATGGACACAGCAATTCTGCTGATGGTACACTTTTTCTATGAAGTATTGTCCTAAAAGAAAAATGAATTTTATAGGTCTAATAATTATGAACCGGAGCGGATCGGCACAGTCGGGATGTGTTTAATAGCACGGTTTCTGGGGAGGCTTCACAGTGGTTGGGAGCCAGAGAGGGTGTCCTGGACACCCAGGCCTTGACTGCAGAGACATGGCAAACATTTAGCAGTATATACTTTGGTTTGTGGACATTTGAAGGGTGAGTTTCGATGAGGGAAAAACAGGGATTTCAGGATCTGTCTGTGCTTATAATTCCCTGTAATCTGCAGTACTGGTCTTTTCAATATATTTCATGAGGTGTATTGCTTGTATAGTCCTTACAGTGTGCACAGGGCCACGTACAGACAAAGGGTTGAATCTGCACACATTTAAAACTTGTGAGCAGCTGTGCACATTTCTAGGACTCTACTGTTCACAAATTGCAAACTTGTGTTAATGTAGCCATTTGATAGTACTGTATGTGGTACCAAGTGTTCTGGTATATGTGCGCATACCTTTCAGGGCCTGTGAAGAGTTTATGAATTGGGCTTCCATGTTCAGGCAGAGACGTCAAGGGTGACCCACCTAAAGAGTGAGAGCCACCGCTCCAATGAGAGAGCCTGAAGGCCAGTGAGTGAGGTTTTTCTCACAGCACATTCGGGGGATACATTTGGAAAGATTTGCATGCTGTATTGTTTTGTTAATGAAAGAAGCACCACAACATGATACTAGATTTTGTTCATTACTGGGGAGGAGTGACTAAATACCCACAGAGTAGAAACCCATTTAACATCTGTTCTGCAAGTGACATGTACAGAAGGTAAAGCCAGCCATACCTATTGGGGGGGGGGGGGGTGCAAGCTAGGGTTGCCAACTGGCTCCTGATTTGCCCAAGAGGGTTGATACAGTCCTGGTTTATCCTATTTTATGTAGGGACTTGTAGTTCTTATATACCAAGTCTACAAGTCCCTGCATGCAATGAAGTAAGCCCAGCACTGGATCAACCCTGTCAGGCAAATCTGAAGGCAGCTGGCACACTAAGCAGGCATACTACTGCTTGCAGACATACCTACATTAATACCAACACACCAGGTCTCACATTACCATTAGGCAAACTAGGCAGTCACCTAGAACACAAACGTTAGGAGGGTGGCCCATTGCCACGGCTGCAACCCCTCTCCAGGACCTGCAGTGGCAACACTGAATTTAAAAGAGCAATGCAGTGTTAAACAAAGTCTCCCTGCACTTGGTTTGTAGTTCATTGTGCTGTGAGGGCTTGTGTGTATCAGTGATGCTGAGGGCTAAACTATCGGTAGTTTAACTACTGGCAGAGTCTCCCAAGATAGACAGATCTCTGCTGAGGTGCCAGACCAAGACAAACCATCCATCTGGGCAGCAGCAGCAGAAGAGGACGGTGTTGGCAGCGGAGGATCATATTTCTGTGACAACGGCAACGACACTAGCATTACCTGCGTGGAAAAAAGACCTGGAAATCTACTTCTGTATCTTGCCACGAAAACGCAACAGATAGTCACAACAAAACAAATTGCATTATAGTGCAGGAAGATGAGACCCCCAGGTCAGAAGGCACTCAACTGGCCACTGGGGAGGAGCTGAAGACTTTTCAGATTAAAGCCAGCATTTATGATGTGGTTGGATCAAAGCCCTCAGGAAGTCAGACTGCTGCTGTAGCTGTGCATGAAATGAGAGTCAGAAGCTGCAAAGATGTCTTAAATATTGGGACAAGAAATATACAAAGCATGAACCAAGGGAAGTTGGAGGTGGTCAAGAATGAAATGGAACATGTACAACTCGATCTGTGCGGTGTCAACGAACTGAAATGGACTGGTATTGGGCACTTTGCATCTGATGATCACATGGTATATTATGCTGGAAATGAAAGACAAAGAATAAATGGTGCTGCGTTTATAATTAAGAAGAAATTTGTAAGAACTGTAATGAAATACAATACAATCAGCAAATGCTTAATTTCTATTCATCTACGAGGAATGCCCATCAACACAACTATTAATCAAGTGCTACAATGACGCATGCAAGGAAATAGAATTAGAAACTATTAGAGGAAGAACAAGATCAGCTTTCCTAAAGCTATGAGAGTTAAAGAGAAAATTCCAGCCTCAAATTGGATTGCTACAAGATGCTCAAGGATCCATGCTGAATGATGCTGAGAAGATCAAGAAAAGGTAGAAAGAATTTACAAAGTCATATACCATAACAATCAAGCAGAACAACAGCCATTTCAACCTGTACCTTATGATCAGTAACCATTGGTGGTAAAAGAAGAAGTTGAAGCAGCATTGAAAGCCGTATCAAAGAACAAAGGAGCGGGCACTGATGGCATTCCCATTGAAGTATTACAGCAATCTGATGCAGCTGTTATCATACTTACAAGACTCTGCCAGGAAATTTGGAAGACAACATTATGGTGCTGGTGAAGAATACTGTGTATACCATGGACTGCCCAAAGAACAAACCAGTCAGTACTACAGGAGATCAAACCTAAGCTTTCTTTAGAAGCTCAGATGATAAGACTTCGACTTTCCTACTTTGGTCGTATCATGCGAAGAGAGAGATTATTAGATAAAGACATCATGCTTGGCAAGGTTGAAGGTCACCATAAAGGAGGAAGGTCAGCAATGAGATGGACTGATACAATAACAGCAGCTATGGATGCACTCTATTAACTATGAACCATCTGACTGAAGACTGAACACAGATTAGGACAATTATCCAGAGGGTCGCCATGAGTCAACACCAACTCGACAGCACTCAACAACAACAACCAAAGTCTCTGGCACTGTGTGCTTCTGCCCTCTCTGATCCAGACCTCCTGTTTGCTTCCCCCCTCCTCCCGGTTTGTAAATACTACTTCCATAGCACCCCCAGCTTCGATCTGCCTGGGGAAGAGAAGAATTGATGTGGGAATCAAATCCAAGTTTTTCTATGTAGTGGAGCACAGCACACCCCACTGTCACACAGCAGGTCTAGTATTAACTTCTGTATTACCTGGCTATGCAGCCCAGGTGCCACAAAATGCTGAGTGAGCGCATAAGGCTATTTTATCAGAAGGGAACTGAATAACTGCTGAGGCAAAATGCACAGTTCTGCTTAGTCATTTCTGCAATGCTCTTGATCTGTTAGGACTTAGGGACATCGCTGATTAGGGAGTGCCCATCTCCTCCTCCTTCTCTTCCTTCTCCTGCTGTGACTACTCCTACTCAGTATCATTGGGTTTGGGTAGAGAAAGGCCACAGTAGCACCATCTCCAGCTGAATGCCACTTCTGGGTTCCAAAAGTGAGACTAAATTAAAGAGGTAATTTTATAAAGTCCTTTTAGCACATATGTGGCCACAAATATGCATTATGGTAAAATTTGTTCTTACCTGCTGATTTCCTTTTCTTGAGTCCTACTAGACCAGTCCACATCCTAACCACCAGATGGGAGCAGAGAACTACAAGTTTCACTGATGTCCATTATAAGGAGTGATGCATCCCTGGAACTTGTCAGTATACTATTGCCAAAACAGACCTAAAAGACACTGGAACAACATCGTTAGTAGACACTCAGAAACCCCAAGTCTCATATGACTGGGAAATAATTTCACTGGAATGACTCCAGTGGCAACCTCGAGGGCTGAAAAAAACCTATAGAAAAGATCGAGAAAAAATAGCCTGCAGGCAGTTTCTCCAAATGGGTTAGATTTGCACATACCATGAAAGTCATGAACCTCACTCCTAAGCTAGGGTATGTGGAGTATGATCTCAGTCTCTCAGATTTGCTGCTAATGCTCGCTGTAGTACTGGCATTATGCCAAAGGGACCTTCCTTCTAGAGTTAATAAGATGTAACATGTATGGGCAGTTTGTCAAGATGTGATTGGAAATTCTTTATCAGGCATGTGGCTCCCAGTATGATGGGAAATATTACTTTATCTGTCTGTCACATTTTCCTGGTCTCCAACTGCATTTCATGGTACTTCAGGATCTTATCCCTCTCCACATGCTTTACAGAACAATCACTGGAATCGACATCTCTATTCATCAATGCCATTCTGGTGTTTTTCTCCTTTACCACTATGTCGGGTTTCCTTGCATCCAGTTTTTTACCATCAGATTAGGAATATCCCAGATGCGGCTCCTGGATTAATCTATCAGGACTCAAGGAAAAAAAATTAGCAGGTAAGAACAAATTTCACCTTCCTTCTAGACTAGTCCAGATGAGTGGGCTGTACCAAAACTTAACAGTTCCTGGAGGGAGGAAGACAAAACTCCCAAGACCAGGCTTCTGAAGGCACCATTCCATGTTAACATCCCCTCTAACCTACCTGAGCAGGGAGCCAAAACTCTTCAAATACCCTTCATTCAGCTTATGCTCTACTGTCCTGAACAACCACCAGGGCAACACTTGCCCCTACCTAGACAGGGGATTACGCTCAACTGAACTCATATTTCTAACATGTGGAGATACTGAATTACAGCCCTTCTATGTCACCAGGACAACATGGGACCAAAGACTTTTCACCCCAGTGTGGCTCATCAAACCAAGGAACCCAAAATATGGCTTGAGACCCTTAGATAGTCTAGCAGGTCCTTAAAAATGATCAAATGTGAAGGGCCTCAAGCTGAACATTCAAGTGATGAGAGCAATTCCTGAAAAATAACACTTGCTTGTGTTAGGCACCAAACCACATCAGGCTTCCTCTCAAGAGCCATATGGAAGAACAACTAGAAATAGCACAAAGAAGAATAGGAAGAACAGGTACAAAATGCACCATGTTGAAATAAGCCAGCATCACATGTCACAAGAAGCCCTCCAAGAGGTGATCAGCCTCTAGAGCAAGTCAAGGAGCACATCGAGTATGCAGCCTCCAGACCCAGATGTAAAATTCATTGAGTATGCAGACTCCAGAGCAAGACGTAGAATGCACAGAGTGTTCAACTTCCAGAGAAAGCCACAGAGTGCCCTGAGTGTCCACTGCTCAAACAAGACACGGCGTGGCTGGAAATAAACACAGAACACCCAGGATGTTCCACCACTGGAGCAAGACATGAGACACACAGAGCTTGCAACTTCTGAAGCAAACCCAGGTGCACAGAGTGTTCAGCCTCTAGAACAAGGCCAAAAACCTACCAATTACTTAACTTTCAAAGCAAGACACAGAACACACCTAATATGCACCCTGCAAAGCAAGGTCTGGATGTCCAGGTCATGCCTCCTCCATATTTGAAAACAGAGTGCACAGAACATGCAGCTTCTAGAGCAAAGGATGGAACCCACCAGTGTGCAACCTCCAGAACAAAGGCACGGAGTGCACAGAGTGTGCCCCCTCCGGAGCAAAGGTGCAGGCCACACAGAGCACACAGCCCCAGAGGAAAGGCACAGGGTGCACGGAATGCATGGTGCAAGATGCAGAGTTTTTGTTTCCCCTGTGGCTCAAACATTGCTCTGGTGTTGGCGAGGTCGGAGCACCTCCAAACCTGATGGAATGCCATCGTACTCTTGCAGGTGGAGGCAACCGCACCGCTGAAGCGCCTGTTCTCTTGCAGCCCCCACAAAGACGCTGTGCTGCAGGCTTACCTCATGGCTGTGAGGGAACTCCCACGCTCAGATGCCTATGGGAGATAGGCTTTCCCCTGGTCCTCCTGCAGCTCATCGCATCCTCTCTCTCTAGCTTCATGGCTTACCTCTGTTTCCTAATTTTTTATTTTCAATTAACTTTATACCCCACATAACAGAGTGCTAAATAAGGGCAGCATAGCAGACAAGTAATTCCAAAAAGGGTTGGGAGGAAGGGAGAGGGTCTCTAAACTGTTTATACCCTGCGAGTAGTGGCCCCATGGGACCACTGCCCGCCCATGCTTCACGAAGACAAGGTTTGTGGGCTGAGGTTTGGGGCTTGGAGCAAATCTCTGATTGCTCAATCAGGGCAAGGTCCATAGAGTGATCCTTGAGAGCTCCCCATGGCCATGGATTCGACCATTGGACCTACCAGGGAGTCAGACTCATTGAAAACAAAGAATCCTGCTGCACCAGACCACTGCACCATCTACTGGATGTGCAGAGTAATACTGACAAGTTCCAGGGCTGTAGCACTTCTTATACTAGTGATGACATCACTGAAACTTGTAGTTCTCTGCCTTCATCTGCTGATTGGTGGGGCATAACCCACTCATTTGGACTTGTGTGGCAGGATAATAAGGATCATAAAATACCAGTGGTGTAAAATTATGCACATTGGTTTGAACAAGGTAACCACAAATGTTGCCAGCAAGTATCTCCACATGCCGGTTAATGCAATGCGGCACATTAACAATGCACTATGGAGATGGACACACGTGTCCCCAAAAGTTAGCATAGGCCTCTGCACTGGTTTTGAGGCTCAAACACATACTAAAACGTTATGATCTTTAGTAAACCTGCCCCTAATATACTTGAATGCAACTAATTTCTCTTATTGTATGCTAAAACATGGTGAGCCCAATATGCAAAGGATTTATGCTCCTTATTGAGAGTTATGCACCTAATTTGGGCTCTCTGAAAATTTACTAGGGCTGAGTGCCTAAATATTTTCTTAAATTTCCACCAAACTCCTAAATTTAGGAGGGTAAAAAGTGGGTGGGAACAGGGGCAGATTTAGGGCAGGGAAATGAAGTTAAGAGCTTAGCAATGATTTGCAGCTCTAGGTACCTAAATGAGGCTCATAAATAGATAAAAACATAGATAAAATTTACAATTTAATTGAATTACTAGCATCATCCTCAGATACAAATCCTGTAATACTTATGGGAGACTTTAATCTTCCTTCAACACCTAACAATCACTCTAATCAATTCTTAGAAATTATACATAATTTGGACTTTCACCAAATAATAACTGAACAAACACACAATAAAGGAAAAACTCTTGACATGGTCTTCTTACCAAACTCTCTACACAACCTATATAACTCTGAATCCCTCTCAAACATTCCAGTCCCCTGGTCTGACCACTATCTTCTAAAATTCAATATAACCATTACCTACAACAATCAAACTAAAAGACCACAATGTCCTCAAACTAATAGATTCAGAAAATTTAATGAAGAAAAATTTCTAGATCAAATAATACCACAACTAACACAAACACCCACAAATCTTGAAGAATCTATCAAAAACTGGAACAATATAATCTCTAAAGCAGCTGAAAGTAATCCAAACCAATCACACCAAAATATAAACAATAAAATTGAAAAAAGACATGCTCCATGGTTTAATATATCTATCAAAACATTAAAAAGACAACTAAGAAAAGATGAAAGGAAATGGAGACAATCAAAATCATTAATAAATCATGAGAAGTACACTAATACACTACAAATTTATAAACAAACAATAAACAACTCCAAACAAAATTATTATTCTAATATAATCTCAAGAGCCACTAATCGCCCAAGAGAACTATTCTGTATAGTACAAAAACTAACAAACAAAACACTAAATTCTGATGAAATATCAATTGATATCTCCCCACAAGAATTAGCTCAATACTATATCAATAAAACAAAGCTACAAATAACACCATTACATATTACTCAACCACAAATTCAAACACAAACAAAGCAAACTACATTTGATAACTGGACCAATTTCAACTTAATATCAAAATCTACTCTCAAAACTACAATAACTAACATTAATACAACAACCTCATACCTTGATCCATGCCCAGTTGATTGGATAAAGAAGACTTTCTCAATACTCTCTTCTTTCATTCTACCCTTAGTGAACCTATCCTTACAAAAAGGCTACTTACCACCATCTCTCAAACACGTTCAAATACGACCTATACTTAAAATAACACATTAGATAAATTATCCCCAAAATCATACAGGCCCATATCAAGTATTCCTTTTATGGCCAAACTTATTGAAAAAATTGTACAAATTCAACTACAAGACTTTATTGACACATTAAACCTCCTTGATGAACACCAATATGGCTTTAGACCCTTCCATGGAGTAGAAACCTTGCTAACGATCCTTTATGACACAATATTAAGAGGTATTGATAATCCTAAACAAGCCTTTATTCTTGTTTTCCTTGACATATCAGCTGCATTTGACAGTGTTAATCACTTAATAATGTTAAACAGGCTTCAACAAATTGGAATTACATCTACTGTTTATAATTGGTTCAAATCCTATCTATCAAACCGAACTCAAACAGTAAGAATCCATACCCAAATTTCTAACACCTTCAAGCAAACTCAGGGTCTTCCGCAGGGCTCTGCATTATCTGCGCTATTATTTAATATTTACTTACAACCAGTTTGTAACATCTTTAAACGTCACAATGTTTATTATCATATCTACGCTGATGATATAATGTTCTACCTCCCATTTGAAATCCCACACCCACCTCTTCAAAAAATAACAGAATGTTTTAATGAACTAACTGAATGGCTCAAAGAACAAAATCTACTTATCAACTTTACTAAAACTGATATATTATTCATCACTAAAAATCAAACATACATACCCCCAAACACGATCACACTAGATACTCATGAAATAAATACAAAAAAAGAAATAAAATATTTAGGTGTGATACTTGACAATAATCTAAATATGGATTCACATATAAAATATCTAACTAAAAAAATACATTTCAAACTCAAAACTCTAAAACAATTAAGACCATTGATTCATCTACAAGACTTTATTAATATAATTCATGCTATCATCACCCCACATTTTGATTTTGCAAACACAATACTTAATGGCATTTCAAAACAAAATATTAAAAAGATACAAATAACTCAGAACATAGCTGCTAGGATGATTATGAATATAAGCCCACTTGAACATGTTACACCAATTTTGGCTGAACTTCATTGGCTACCTATTTACTCCCGAATCAAATATAAAATTCTTGTCACTACATTTAAACTTATAAATAATCTTGCACCATCGGCACTCAATACACTGATTAATATAGACATTGATAAACGATCTCAAAGAAGCAGAAACTTAAATACCTTAACAATACCAAAAGATTTCACAAAAGCCAGAAAACAAACAAATAAGAGAGCTTTCTCACACTCTGCTCCAATTCTTTGGAACAATCTACCTGACAACATTCGCCTGCTGTCTGATATAAAAGAATTCAGAAAAAAATTAAAAACTCACTTATTCATATTACACTACAATACACCCTTAGAACAGAATACTCAAATAGATACAGGCTAACATTTATACATTATTATTACATACTCTATTTTCAAATTAATGTTACTAATACACTATTTACCATACCACACTCTCATTCACATGATGATTATAGATTTAAACTAACAATGTATATATCTTCTAATATGTTATATCTGTAATGTTACAACATTCCTTGTAAATTATAATTATCTGTTCTATGTAAACTGACTTGGTATATTACATACCAATTAACATACTGTTCCATGTAAACCGCACTTGATACTAGGGAAAGAGCGGTATATAAATAACTGTTAAATAAATAAATAAATCTAGGCAAAAGAATGGAATCCTAAATTTAGCAGCATAAACTTTAAACTCCTAATTTAGGATGAATTTTCAGCTGA
This sequence comes from Ichthyophis bannanicus, assembly GCA_033557465.1. Lineage (NCBI taxonomy): Eukaryota > Metazoa > Chordata > Amphibia > Gymnophiona > Ichthyophiidae > Ichthyophis > Ichthyophis bannanicus. Next base: position 58,484,243 of record CM066033.1, on the reverse strand, counting down.
AAACTTAGGGTCCAATATTGAGTTAGGGCAGCTAGGTGCGAGTACAGCGCCTATCCGTAGCTGTCATCCTGTAACCCTGGATATTCAATGCCGGAGTCATAGGATGCCCGGGCATTGAATAACCAGGGTCGCCGCACATGCCTGGAAACCGCATAGGTTAACCGGGTAGCAACGATATCACACCACTGCCCGATAAGCTTCTACGGGTAAGGATAAGCCAGCATCTTCAGCACCTTCTTTTACCCGTAGAAGCTAACTGGATAAAAGTGCAATATCACGGTTAGCATCAGTACGGGTAGGAGAGAAGATCGGGGATATTTAGTACCACTAACCATGTCAGTGCCATTGAATATTCCGCTGAGCTGTAAACCTTGTAAATGCATGGCTGAAAATAGGGCACAGATCTAGGAATTTATTTTTGTATATCGGACCTGGTATAATTAGACATTGTAAACCACTTTGATGGACCATAACCCGCCTGAGAGGCAGTATGTCAAATACTAAACTAAATTATTGAATCTGTAAAAAACACCACATAAATAGAAATTAGGACATAAAATTTGCAGAAAGATGTTCTATTTAACTTTGTACCATCAGCTTCTGTTCACTTAGGGATTCACTGGAACGTACCATTTGACCGGGGGTGCCTAAATGTTTGTGCACAGCTAATTCAGAACGTTAGGAACCTATACCATGTCGGAATAAGCCAGCATCACATGTCACCTCTCAGCTATCAGCAATAGCAGATATTTCAGAAAGCCACTGAGAATACAGAAGAATATCAAGAATCCTACCACACATCTATAAAAAGCCCCAGAAATCAGCTGTCAAGAAATGATGTTCCATGAGGGGTTTCCATACATGTGCACCCAGGCATGCACAACCTGTTTTGGATATTAAATCCTGCTTGTTTGATAGTAATGTCATGATTATACAAGACACTGCGTCCTACATGACAAGTCAACTTGAGATCCTTTGAGAGACTCTCTTTTTATGAGTGACACGCTTGAAGTCTGTCATTGATGGATCCTGGAAATCAAGCTGTCAGAATGACTTTTATCTGGCCAGACATCTGGGACTGCTAAGTATCCATCACCATGTGTAGGAGTCAGAGCTGAACACTGAACCGAACAAGGAAGAGGCAGCCAGCAAGGATGCAGCTCACTCTGGATGGCTTCCCAGCTGATAGCAGACCTCTGCCTTCTGCTCCCTGGTGCACAGGACAGCACAGGCAGCTGAAGAGAGGCCTGTGAAAGCTCACCTACCACAGTGCTTATCAAAGTACAACAGACTCTGAATAAGTTACTTCAAATACTTTAGAGACATAGGAGAATAATTTGCAGCATGGTGATTTCTCCTTATAAATAGCCCAGGAGTCAATGAATTTGTTTTATAGAGACTGTTAGAGTAGAATTTCTGGTTATGCTGTCTGGGGTTTCCGAAAGCCAAAGAAACACTATGCAGTTTGGTGTTAATGGAAAGGAGAATCTTTAGGCCGCTGGTTAAGATCACGTCCTTCAGGGAGATTGTGATGTGCCCCAAGTCCTTGTTATACAGTACATAGAGAGGTTGAGGAGTATGAGCAGTAGTCAGCTGGCTTAAACTGCTGATATGAACTGGAAATTTAGTGATCTTCAGTTGCATTTCACACCATGTTAAATCAGTGCTACACTGCACCGTCTTCCATGGGACCACCATGTCTTCAGAGGATTCATCATACTCATGCTCATATCATGGTATCTCACAGCACCATATTGGTCAATAAAATCATCCCAAGGATGTAGTGTTCCTCATCACATAATAAAAGATTCTTATGCATAAAAACTGAGAGAAGACAAAGATGCTAGGCTCATCTCTGGCACTGATCGGTCTCCAGTTTTCCCACTGAGACTCACAGGTCCTTTGGCACAGATCATTCTCTAGACCTCCTCCACTTTGTTTATAACCTTTAGGAAGGAAGGCCTCAAAAACTGGACATGATGGGCCCGATATTCAAAACATTAGGCGGCAGATAGGCACCGCATACCCATGTAAAACAGCAATAACCACGTAAAACAGATCGTCACATACCTGGCTACATATAAAAATGACCACCCTGCAGGTAATGCTAACTGGATAGCAGCAAGGGTGTAATAGGGCGTGCCATGGGTGGGGTGCTGCACAAACTGCGTAACATACATATTCAATGGGTATGGCCGCCTCCCTAAGATGCCACAAACCGTGTAGGACTAAGCAAGGTTTGCTGGCACCCAGGAGAGCAGGGATGACAGCGGCAAAGCCATGTATCGGACAACAACCAGGTATCAGCAAGGTGCAGGCAATGTGGGGAGTGCCGAGGCTTATCCAGAGGTGCAGATGGATCCAAAGAGCCCAGGCACAGAGGAGGAGGCGACAAAGGGTTCAACAATTGCAGCAGGCAGGCACTCAGCACGAGAGGCGCAGGTACCATGTCCCCCAAATGCACAGGCCCATCTCCAACTAAAGGAGGAGGAGGTCTACCAACAGTATCAACTAGATGGTGTGACAATAATAGAGCTCTGTGCCATCCTCAACCAGGACATGGAGTCAACCTCTGGCAGAAGCCAGGCGCTGCTAGTAGCGGTGTGAGTTACCACTATCTTTGTCTTCCTGGCCACAGAAAGCTTCCAACATCTCATTGTGGCCATTTTTGGATCACCCAGTCTTCCACCAGCCACGGTATCGCCGCCATCAGCAGTGCCCTCCTGCGATGTTTGGGCCACCTCATTGCATTCCCCGGGACTCCAGAGGAGCACCATGATACAATGCAGGCCTTCTATGACATTGCCAGCTTCCTCTCGATGCTTGGGGTGCTGGACTGCACACACATAGCCCTGAGGGCACCCAGACAAGAAGAGAGGGCCTACAGAAACTGCCACAATTACATCTCACTGAATTTGCAGCTGGCACTGAATGCAAACCTGCTCATTACAGATATGTGTGCCCTGTTCCCTGGCTTGTGCAATGATGCATTTATCCTAACACAGTCAGGCCTGGGTCACGCAGCTACCAGAGGTGACCTTGGAGAGGGATGGCTGCTCGGTAATTGCACGCAGCTATAAGTCTATGTGCATCAAGGTGCATACTGCATGCAGCACTGTATAGGGGCGACACAGGATTGAAGGCATACAAATGCTGAAATGCCCTTACACAGGTGCCCAGTCAGGTGGGTGTGCTGAAGGACATGAATGTGCTGATGAGAGAGATGGTAGAGGAAGAGGTGGAGTGGAGCTAGAGGTGGAGGCAGGGGGGGTAGGAAGGAGTGGTGCTTGGGTGGGGGGAAGTGGGTGGGGAAGGAGGGGCTGGAGGGAGAGGTTATTGAGGTATAATGAGAGAGGGAGGAAGGTGCTGAGGGGGGGCAGGAACTCCAACACACCATGTACATGCCACCTGTGCCGTACACATCGCCCCAACCTACACCCAATATCATTGGCTACCAGCAACAGACAGCCTACAGCATACATAACTGGGACACCATGCAAGGCACACCGTTCCCGGGTACCCACAAGTGACCGTCCTGGTCCTGTGGCCACACACACCATACACCATGCCCCCTGTGAATGTCATGCTAACCGACTGCACCCCCTGCCCCCCCCCCCGGTTGGTAGGACCCACACCTGCACACATGTCCACCACCACAGTGCCCATGCCCCCTGAACAGCATTCACACAGCCTGCAGCCCTGAGGGCCACCCAGTCACATCTTGATCCATCGAATGACCTCTTTGAACTGCCGTTCTCCAATCTCCATTCACCCTCTGGCCGCCCCTCCCTGCCCATAGCCCTGGCATGTCAGGACCAGCCAATGGTGATGTGATGTCATCCCTGTTCTATCTGGGACAAAAGGTGATTGGTTTAAACACCAGCCTGCTGCCCTTGGGTAGGGTGTCCAGGCAACACTTGTGAACGGGGACAGACATACGTGTGGTTTGTTGATGTGTGCATCCCTCCCTGACCCCCCAGGTGACTGTGGGTACCCCTTGAGGACATGGCTGCTCACACTACTGTGACATACACAGATCCCTCAGGAGGAGCACTACAATGCTGCACAGTGAAGGACTAGGGCTGTGGTGGAACAAGCCATAAGGATCCTGAAAAGCAGATTCTGATGCCTGGACTGGAGTGAGGGTGAGCTGCTATACAGCCTGGAGAGGGTCTGCACAATATTCACAGCATGCTGTATACTACACAATCTGGTACAGCTGTGTGGAATCCCTGACTCCGAACCAGAGGTGGCAGGCGACGATGACACCGCGAAGGCAGATGATTTGGGCATGGCGGAGATGGGGACTCAACAGCAGATGGCTCTTGCACTTGACATACAGAACAGACTCATCAGGGAGTTATTCTAGGTAGCGAGTACACACACTGAGCAGGGATGTCATGATTTTATTTGCTCACAAGCAGTAACAGCACCTATGTTGCTCCCTCAACCCCCTGCCCCGGATCTGGCCAGGGACACTTTGCTACATGTGCGATCTGGTGCAATGGAGCCGTGTCTGATGTTGGGTTGGCTGCATCATCACCCTCACCAGTGGGCTGGTCCACCTCAGGCTGCTCACAGCCATCTGACTGTGTCAACAGGTCAGCATCTTGCCCACTGCCCTCCCCCTGCCCTCTCGGTACTTCCATCAGCTGGCAAACTGACCCTGGAACTGTGACCTGCTAGGCCACCATCTCCCACAGAAGATGCAGCTGTGCATCCTGTTTGTGCTACACTCTCACATGATGCTCATTCATTGCCTGATGTGCATCCCCCAGCTCCTGGTGTATGCCCTGCATCTCCCTATGAATGGTGCAGAGCTCAGACAGGATCCCCTCAGTGTGTTCCAGCATGTGCGACCCCTCCCGCAGTAATTCCTGGTCAACATCACTCGGACCACTGTCAGATGCCTCCTCCTGGATAGGGAACACTAGGTCTACTGCAGGCTGCTCTCGCTGCCCCCGTGCTCTCCTGGCTTTACTGCAACCAGGACCATCATGGTCAGCACCAGCAGCAGGGGGTGTCTCGCCAGCAGCCTGAGATTCCACTGGCTGGGATGGTCCAGCCATCTCCTGGTCTGTGGAAGGGCAAAAGTGACAGAGCATGAGTTCCAGGTGTCACAATGGGGGTGGGGGGATAGCTGCAGTGGCAGTGTGACAGTGTGCTGAGAGCAGCATGTGGGCACACACAACATCACTGAGTGTCCACATCATGTGTGTTGCAGTACTTACTCACCTTCTTGTGTGTCAGGTGCAAAGCTATCGTAGCCAGCCACCCCAATGATGGTGACCTCATCTGCGAACTGAAGGACCTGATTCTCAAGGGGGGAGAGCTTGTGCTGGTGGTTCAGGGGCGGCCTGTTGTTCACTGCCCTCCTCTCCTTGGCTGTTTGCCGCACCACACGCCACTTTTTCTTGAGGCCTCAATGTCCCTGTTGTGGTGGTGCACCGCATTCACCTTCTTCACAATTTCCTGCCATGCTTTCTGTTGGGTGCTGGCATCCTCGGCCCCAAAAAGGGTGGCATGATGCCTCAGGACAAGCCCCACAGCCATGGAGGTCTCCAAGGGGCAAACATTTGCCTTCCTGGCATGCTTGTTCTTCTCCTGCCTGGTCATGGACTGGCACGGCAGTGAGTTGCCCATGTACGTCAAATTTGAACTCGGCGGGTATGATGCTGAGGCCAGCCATGCCCCGTCCAAGCACATGTGAGCTGCCTGTATATGGACTTCTGAACAGAGCATGTGAATATATCCGTGAGCACTTGGCGCCAGAAGCCGTCAAACCCGTGCAACGACATAAGCAGGGATTTCGGAAACGTTACACAGTTATGATAGCATGGTGGACATACACGGGTAAATACAATATCTCCCTATGTGGGTAGGTCCGTGATCCCTGTGTTGCATTATATTACCCATTATTAGCGGATCCACACTCCCAGCACATCTAAACCTGAAGGCATGGGTCAGTCCCTTGCCCCAGGGGACTGTGCTACCCTATACAACCATACATGCTGTCATTCTAGGGGCTGAGTACATGTTGCTGTGGACAGAGCCCCCTACAGAGCCAGTTGAGTGCATGCCTGTGTGGGACCCATAGTTGGCAGCCATGCCCCTGCTGCGACAGCAAGGCACCACACGCATCACTGCAGGGTCTTGGATGACTGCCACCTCCACTGCTTGTTTCCGCTAGCACTGTGGTAGCAATGTGGGCTGTCATGATGCCTGGATCAACTGCACCACAGATGAGCTGGTATTAGCCTACGCCACTGATGCCAACACTGCACTGTCTGGGGCTGGTGACCTGTTGGACAGTGGTGACCTGTTGAACAGTGCCATCCTGGTGGACTCATTGCCCCTCCCCTGCCCAGGTGACACCCACATGGCCCCACAATGTCAATACCATATTTCAGTGTCCCTTGGGGCCATGCCTGCCCTCCCCCACTCAGTACTGTAACATATGCGCAGGTACTGGTGACACCCATCCCCCCTTCATCTGCCAGCCTGGGACCTGGCACCGCATCTGCCAGCCTGGGGCCTGGCCCCATGCGGTGCATCCCTGGGTGCACCATGCAGGGTTCAACTGCCATAGTCAGCACTTTCCACCAGGTATGACTGTCTGCGCACACCTGGTGCATTCTGGTGCATTGACTGGTGCCGCCATACATCTGGATGGCAGACACAGATCAGGGGTGTGTTGGAGTCACTGGGCTCTGCCAATGACTCAAAAGAACACATGCTCTGATACAAAAATACAAAAACTTTTATTTGACTGCAGCAGAACAAACAGGTTAATGATGCCTGTCTACTCACACCAAGCATACAACAGCAACAACAACCCTACCATACATAGTCTGTGCCACCCCTGTGCACTCCCCTCCCACTACTGCTAGCACAGATATGCCCCTCACTGATCGGGTAGCCATGTCAGCCACCGGCACACCCCTTCTTACCAAGCAGCTGACCCCTGTGGCCCTGGGGTTTGTGCACCCTGGCTCCCCAGCACTGCTACTATTGCATGTAGGCCTTCCAAAATAGTCTGGGTGGACAGGCACATCTCCTTGTGGAGGAGCAGCACCTCCATGATCAGGCTGTCCTGTGCCACAGGCAGATCCTGTGGCCCGACGGTGGCAGTGGCTGGTCCTGGTGCAGGCCCCACAGGGTGTGAACCTGGGGCCACAGTGCTTGGGGCGGAGCACCTGTTCTGATCCTATGGCCATTGTGACTGCAGTGGCACCACCTTCTCCAGGGATTGTCTGTGCCTCCCATATGTGGGCTGCATGTGTGGGCATGCCACTGTGGGGGGTTGGTGATACTGCAGACATCTGTGGCATCTCCTGGGGCTCCTCCTTTATGCACTGGGACAGTCGGCAGGTGGCTGCCATCTCTGGCTCTGGCCACACAGGGTACTGGTGGTGCAGCCCGGTCTCCTCCCTCACAGCAACTCTGTGCCAGAATCTGAGGATGTGCTCTCCTCCCCCTCCCCCCCATCCCTGCCTCCCAGGCCTTCTTGTCTTTGGACTCCTCCTCACCCACCCCTTCTGTCCCTCCTCCACATCCTCCCCCTCCCCTTTTGCTCCCTCCCCCTCAACCACTTCCACTATCTACCTCTCCATGCCCCCCTCATTTCCTTCCCCCTCCTCCCCTCCCACTCATCCCCTCCACGTCATCCTCCTCTTCTCCCTCCCCTTCATCCTCCTCCTCCTTCACTACCACCTCCCTTTCCTTCTCCACCTCCTCCCCTTCCTCCTCTGCCTCCTCCCTCTCCTCCTCCTTGTCCTTCAGCTCCAACTCCATCCCCTCCTCCCCTTCTGCTTCTTCCTCTGCCCCGTGTCCTCATCTGTTGCAATCTCCTCCTCCTCCCCATCCTTCGAGCTGCTGGAGGTGCTGCCTGGGTGGATGCGCCATTTTCTGGCTACCTCTCCACTGCTACGGCTGATGGGTGCTCTGGACCAGCAGCTGTAGGGAGAGGAAGAGCATGCCACTACAGACCACAAGGACAAGAGGCCGTGTGGTCACATGGCAGCCTCTCCATGCACGCACAGACACACACAGAGCACCCCCATGGACTTCTAAATGACAGGCCCCCACAGTCACAGATCCATCTTCTGCACAGTACCCATCAGCTCTCTCGAATGGGTGTTACCACCCAGCGCATCAGGTGCCTGCCTCTACTGCAACCTGCTCATTTGGGCACTGTAACATCTTGGGCCTCTGCCACCTCATAGTCCAGAACCAGCACTTCCATGCCTCCAGTGTGTGCCGGACACCAAATTCACTGTGGGATGGAAGACACAGACCACATTAGTCCCCATGTTTTTGCCCCCAGTAACCCGGCTGTCATGTACAGTAGGCAGAGATGCCATACTAGCCACACACTATGCAACTGCACTTGCTGTAGTGCTCAGGTGGGTGCATACAGGGCCGCCATCAGTGGCAGGTAGACCACCCTTCACTATGCATGGTGTCTGTTTTGAGCCCCATATGGGCAGTTGCAGCAGGCCATGGCACACAGCTGCATTTTCATGTTCATCATCCACACGACATGCACTGTTGCAGGCAGGCATATCCCTATCGCCTTGTCCTCCTGCTGTGATGCATTGACCATGCCATTGCCTTTGCTGCCCATCTGCCAGCTGGGAGCACTGTCACTGCAACCCACTTTGGGTGTTCAGTTATACTGTTCTGGGCTGCCAGAGATGGACAGGCCTGCCACACTACCCTGCCCCTGTGCAGGGCCCCTACCTATGTCATGTCCCAACATCTCTGCATGCCTGCACATTCCCCCTGCTGGCCCTCTGTCAGTGTGTTGGCTGTAGCCTGCACATCTGCCCCTCCCCCTTTCCTGTCCTTTCAGCTCCCATTGGCTACTCACCTCTGCAGACGGAGCTTTATATCCCTCCATATAGCTGTTGAGAGGTGCAGGTTGGCCATTCTGTTACCCCTGGGGTATGGCACCCCCTCATATTTCAGGACCATCGTGGCCAGAGCCTTTGCTCTTGGGGTAAAATTCTCCATCCTCCGGACAGCCATTCTGTTGATGTTTATCAGCCAAGCCAGAGAGGACTCCTGTGATGGCGGAGCAGGTTTTCTCCCTACTCATGTAGGGTGACATGTATTCCCTGCATCCACGTGGATGCGCAGGCCTGTGTAGTATTCATTGATGCCGGCATCCCATTTCCTTGCCCGCATAGTGGTGCAGTAACAGTGACATCCCCTTTCAGCGCATTGCATGGGTATATGCATCACCCCTGAGTGGCTGTGTGCCCAAGGCACCACTCCATTTGGCGCCTTGCACGGGTAGTTGCCTTTGCACAGGTGGCAGTGCTCAGGATACCACACTTCCCTTGAGCCACTCAGAATTATCCCAACACGGTGATGAATTAAATCAGATATAAAAAGAATCACCAAGAAATCCCTCAAAAAATGTAAACATAAATATATTTTTTTGTCGGAGCGTACCGGGGGAGGAAAGAACATGTATCTATCCACCCCAGGCAGTGAACTCCATTTTAATCATTTAGGTAAACTCAAAGCAGTTACTTAACTTAGTATCAATGAAGATATGTCGAAGCTCAATCCATAGTCAGGCACAGCAACAAAGCACGACGTGCACGTTTCGGAGTCTATTCCCTGTATCAAGTGCTGATTTCATGTGCTGCCAACTACCATCAAACACCAGGTGCTAAAACATCTTATTTTTCAAGGAATTAGGGCAAGCCACTTAACCCTCCATTGCCCATGTTCCCTGTAAGTATTAGCGTATGTGTGTCATATCCCCTCGTGTTAAATGTATCTCCCTATTGACCGCTTTGACCCGGTGAAAAGCGGGATATAAAATACAGCTAAATAAATAAATAAATAAATTAGTTCATTACAATTGGCCGGGTTGTTCTATCACTCCAACGAGAACCACCAATCATAGAAGGGGAACCCCATTGAAATCAGGGAAACCCTACTATGTGTTGGATGACCTCACATCAGGCTGAGCCAGTCAATCTCCCTGTTTAACCCAGAAGGGTGGACCGAATTTAGCCGGTAAATCCAACGCTGTTCCTGCCATTGCAAGCGGACTAGCCGGTCTCCCCCCCCTGGGATCCTGAGGTACATGATCAATTATAGACCATTTCAAGTCCATAAATGTATGTTTAAATAACAGACAGTGCTCCACAACTGGTGCTGTAAGAATCTGTTATTGTAACCGTGACACATGTTCATGTAATCTCACTTTGATCAGACGGGAAGTTCTACCAACATATATCAGTGCACACGGGCATTGTAATATGTATACAACAAAGGTGGAACAGCAGGTAGTGAGCCACCTCCACTCAAACGAACGGCCAGGATGAGTCCAGGTCAGCCCTGATAGAGTTGTGGAACAGTGCATACAAGAATTACATGGAAAATGTCCCCAATCATCCAAAGCAGGGACAGATGATCTGTCAAACGGGGAGGTGGATCTGACCAGCAAATCTCTTAGATTAGGGCCTCTAGAAAATGCTATCATTAGAGATTTATGAAAACATGTGTGTAAGCCCAATATTGGCCAATGTTTTTTAAGAATTTGGACAATGTACATGCTGAGTTGCATATAGGGAAGGGTGCCAACGATAACATCAGGGGCTTCAGTAGATGTGGATGTTGTTGAACCTCCATCCAGAAGCCACTTGCGATGAATGATTAAAATGGAGTTCACCACCTGGAGTGGATAGATACAAGTTCTTTCCTCCCCCTGTACGCTCCGACAAAAAAATATATTTATGTTTACATTTTTTGAGGGATTTCTTGGTGATTCTTTTTATATCTCACACTTCCCTTGAGCGGCATTGCCCAGATTTCATCAGCCTCTGCTACACGGTTAGGCTGATTATCCTCCACCGTGTGCTGCGCGGTTAGGTCCATTTACCCGCCTGGCGCTGTGGGGGACCTTGCGTACATTTTCCATACTTGCATCGCTGGCCGCCGACTTTCTTGCGATTCATGCCCTTTTACTGAACAGGTAACTTTAGTCACATTGTGTCTCCTTGTGCACTTCATGCAGTATCGGGTCCGATATGTTTAAGGGGGTCTCATTGACATCCAATACAGATACATTATTACTTCCCTTTCTGTCGTAGTATTCCTCTGGCTCTTACCACTGCCTCATTGCACTCTTTACAGCTTTGAGATCCTTATGTTATTTCTCCTGTTTTATGCGCATGAGTTGTGTATTCTGTCAACTAAGGGGGAGGACCCAGTGCCATGAAGTTCCCCTGTCGGTGGCGTCATCAATAAAGTTCACTGAGACACCCAGCCGACACTGCTCCCCCTGTACTGAGCCCAAACCAAGACTCTACCTCTCAGCCATTGTAGAGTAGGACAATGGCAAATGATTTCTCTGAAAGTTAGCAAGAGAGGATAGCACCCAACAAGAATCAAATTAACCAACTATTAAATGAAGAGTTACTTAGTTGTATGATAAATGAATCGGGGCTTAATTCTTAAATATAAGTAAAGGTTTATTTTAACTAAGGGGGTAGTTACTAACATGCATTAAGGAAATAATGTACAATTTTGGCCAAATAAAATGCATTAAATGGGAAAATCTTGCATTATGTATGCATATTATGTACTTTATCTCAGTGCATGCTAATTAATAATAAGATGCGAAGCAAGCGAAAGCATGCAATGCAACTCATTGTTATGCAGATTGAATAACGCAGCTTGTGTTTAACTTCACTTTGGGGTATGTCACTAAGCCGGGCTAACGGTTACCCTGGGCTATCTGCTCCTAGGTCCCACTGAATAACATGGGACCTAGGTGCAGATAGCCTGGGTTAACCATTAGCCTGGCTTAGTAGACATACCCCTTTGTTTTAGAATGAAAGCACATCCCTAAGAGAAACAATGTGCGTGACCCTTATCAACATGGATTCCGGGCTAAACATAGCACAGAAACATCTTTAACCGCCTTGATGGATTATGCATTGAAAAAGATAGAAGATAATAAGACAGCAACACTGCTTCTTCTTATTGATCTTTCTGCTGCATTTGATTCTGTGTTACATTCAATAATAGTCTCCAGACTCGCCTCTGTTGGAATAGGTAGCAAGGTGTTACTGTGGTTTCATTCTTACTTGCAAAACAGAAAGCAAAGAGGGGACTTTTAGAAGGGACGTTCAAGTGCAGTCTGGGACGTCTAAGCCAGAACGTCTGAAAATAAAGCAGAACAGATTGCACAAACGTAGCTGTGCCTGATGTGGATGTCTGCAGGGACTCCCCAGAATAGTAGTTCAGACCCTAGATGTCTAGGAATTGCCTAATGGTTAGAGCAGTGGGCTAGGGATAAGGAAGCTGGGGTTCAAATCCCACTGCTGCTACCATTGAGATTGTGCTGAGTACTTGTGATGATAGAATGCGTTCTTTTCTGGATGTTTTTCATCCGAAACCAGCACTTTTCAGGTGCCCCTTTGTGCCTGGAGCAGGTCTAAACTTAGACGCCACAGCGGATCTCTGGGACGTTCCTGAGATCAGGCGGGAACATCCAGATTCCTGAGAATGCCCCAACCATGCCTCCACCACAGCCCCAGAGCTGGACGTCCACAGACCCAGTTTCTAAAATAGCTCTGGAGGCATCTCTGTGACTTGGACATCTCTATGCCCGTTTTTGGCCATCTCAAGCACAAATAGGGCTTCGAAAATGACCCCCGTTTTCTGGAAACGTCTTCATCAGATTGCTTTGAAACAGGACGAGGGGTTCCTCAGGGTTCCACGTTATCAGCTGCTTTATTCTTGCACATTAGTACATAGGTCAGATATTAATTTTAGGATTTTATTGTTTGTACCATTTAAATGCGAAGAGGGATTTGATTTGACAAGTATCTTTAATTTTGCTAAATCTGAAGCTATGTTTGTTAGCAATAATAAAAATTATATATGGCCTTAATTGTGTTGCGTACTGATAAGATCAAGATCTGTTCTGAAGTTAAATTCTTAGTTGTTTGGCTGGATTCTTCTTTTTTGATATCATCGAATGTTAAGAAGACAGCACAAGCAGTATTGTTCAGTTCTCCAGGACCAAGCAGGAAGTCAGTCCTCACTTATGGGTGACATCGGCGCCGATGGAGCCCCCGTGCGGAGCATTTCCCCAGCTTTCTATGAAAGCCTTTGGGAATACTACACGCATGCGCGGTCCACTTCCCGCCTAAAGGTGCCATCTTGCTCAGTCTCTCTTTTTCCGTGGAGCCCTTCGGACGTTCGTCCTATTCACCTGGGAAAAGTTGATTTTTTCTTGAAGATTTCTTCGCTTTTCCTTCGAGTTCGACGCCGGTTCCCCTTCCCGCCAGGTTCGGTACACCGGTATCGAGCCTGTTCTCTATTTTTCGGTTTTTGCCCTTAGTGGCTGGCGTTCGCACCCTTTTTTCTGTTTTTCCCTGGAAGGCCGGTCTTTTGACCTCGTGGGGGCCCTTTTTTCCCTGATGGCTTCCAGTGGTTTCAAGAAGTATGATCGGTGCAAGAAATTAATGTCTCTCATTGACACCCACGACTGCTGCCTTCGGTGCCTCGGCCCAGATCATGATCCCATGATCTGTGGCCCGTGTGGTAAAATGTCCACCAAGGCACTTCGAAGCCGTCAACACCAGAAGGAAAGGATTTTTTCGGACTCTGCCTCCGTCCGGGTCCGGACCTCGTCTGAGGCCTCGACGTCTCGGGAGTCTGATCCCGAGCATCACCGGGGTTCCTCGGACAGGGGGTCCCCCGACCGGGAACGCAAGAGGAAGAAACGGCTCGCAAGGGCAGCGTCAGAGGAGGTCCTTGGTTCCTCGAGGGCCAGGTCTAAGACAGGAGAAGCCGTCCAAAGTACCTTGTGTAGAGCCGGAGACCGTCGGACACGTAAGTCCTTTAGTCCTCTTGGCTCTCCTCTGAGGGAGCCGATGTCGAGCCCGGCGCCGCCGGGGCCCAAGTCGGTAGCTGCTGAGTCTCCTGAGCTTGGACTCAGACTGACAGCCTTGGAGTGCAGATTGCCTTCATGGAGCAGCAGCGGGTACTGATGGCCAGCCTCGCTGGTGCATCTGCCCCGACCACCGGGACATCGACGTCGAAGTCGACCCTGGAGACTGAGCCAATACTCGAGGCCATGAAGGCTTGAGGTCGTCCTTGGTCAAGGTCTCCCTCGACCTCCCGCTTGGAACTTAGGGCGTCGACGCCGGTGCCTTCGGCATCGGGATGGGTGCCACCTCGACCCGCGCGTTCAGAGCCCCTCAACTCCTCTTCCGATGAGTCAGCCTGGGAGACTGAGGATGAGGAGTCCCCCGATACCTTCCGGACTCGGTGCGTCCCGTCGGACTCACCGCAGTCCAAGCCCTGGAGTAGGTCCCCTCCAGAGGACACCCGGTTCTCGGAGTTCGTGCGGGACATGGCGATTCCCGCAGACCCCGAGGAGGAGCCTCAAGCCGAGGAGCTCGAGGCCCTCCAGTATGACTCTCCTCTGAAGGAGGCCTTTACTGTGCCGGTTCCTCTGATGCTGGAACGGCTCCTCTTCCGGATGTGGGAGGCACCGGCCTCAGTGCCAATTTTGAGCAAGCGGGTCGATTCCATTTATCGACTCCGTAAGAGCCCTGGCTTCCAAAAGGCGCAACCGCCGCACCATTCCATGGTGGTGGAATCGGCCATGCATCGACTGAAGAGCCAGAAGATGCACTCTGCGGTGCCCCCCGGTAGGGAGGCCCGCAACCTTGATGCTTTCAGCAGAAAGTGCTTCCAGGGCTTGATGCTTGCCGTGTTCAGTCATACCAGCTATACATGGGCATGTTTCTCCAAGACCTGGCAAAGGAGCTTGCCGGGTTCTCTGCTGGTCTCTCCGGGGAAACTTTGCAGAGGTTCCAGTCCTTGTCTTCAGGTATCCGGGACTGTTCCAAATTCATGTCCTGAGCAGCCTACGATGGCTTCGGCTCGTGTGGTGGCCGCCGGCATCGCGGCCCGACGCCAGGCATGGCTGCAGTCATCGGACCTCGAGCCTTGGGTTCAGGACAAGTTGGTCGATGTCCCTTGCCGAGGTGAGAACCTTTTTGGCAAACCCATGGCCGAGAAGGCTGCTGAGCTCGAGACCGAGCACCTGACCAGGACTAGGCTCTCCAGAAAGACTTCTGCCCCTTCTCACAAAAAGAAGGGCTCGGGTAAAAAGTCCTTCTACCCAAGAAAGGTGTCTGCCTACAAACCTTTCCCTCAATACCAGGCCTCCCCAGCTCCCCCTCAGGGGCAGCAGGCCAAGGGGCAGGGACATGGGCCCCGTAGGCAGAAGACCCCCAAGCCTCCGGCTCCTGCTCCTACCCTGCAGGGAGGAGGTTTTTGACTCCCAAGGCATAGCCTCTCCGTCCCTGCTGTCCCATCCCTGCACAGGAGGTCGCTTGGCCCTATTTGCCCACCGGTGGCCACCCATTACAGGGGATGCTTGGGTCTTAAGCATCATTCACCAAGGCTATATGCTTCATTTCCAACAGCTACCTCCTGTCTATTTTCCAGGAGAACCTCTGAGGCCTCTCCTGCACACCACCCTCCTCCTCCAAGAACTTCAGGGTCTGCTTCTGGACAAGGCAGTGGAGCCGGTACCTCCTCGCCTACAAGGGCACGGGTTTTACTCCAGGTATTTTCTGGTGCCCAAGAGAACAGGAGGCCTAAGGCCTATCCTAGACCTCAGAAACCTCAACAAGTTCCTGGAGAAAGAGAAGTTCAAGATGTTACTCTTGGAACACTTCTGCCCTACCTCCAGCAGGGAGATTGGCTATGCTCCTTAGATTTAAAGGATGCGTACACTCACATCCTCATTCATCCAGACCACCGAAAGTACCTCAGGTTCGTGGTGGGAGGAAACCATTACCAGTACAGGGTGCTGCCTTTTGACCTAACCTCCGCCCCAAGGGTCTTTACAAAGTGCCTAGCTGTGGTGGCGGCCTACTTGAGGACTCAAGGAATATTTGTCTTCCCCTATCTGGACGACTGGCTCATCCGGGGTCAGACCTACCAGGAGGCCAGGCAGGCCACCTTCAGGACTGTCATACTCCTTCAAGACCTAGGCTTTGTCATAAACTTCACAAAGTCCACTTTGCTCCCCTCCCAGAACCTCGAGTTCATAGGGGCACGGCTGGACTCTCTGCAGGCAAGGGCTTACTTGTCAGAGGACAGAGCTCAAAGGCTCATGGAGTTGGCATCCCGGTTTCTCACTCTGCCGAGGGTTCCTGCCGGGCTCTGTCTGCAGCTCCTGGGACACATGGCATCGACTGTACATGTGACCCCCAATGCCCGCCTCCACATGAGGCCTGCACAGTGGTGCCTCAGAACTCAATGGAAGCAGGCCACAGGAAGCCTAGCAGACAAAGGGTATCAAAACCTCTCCTGAAGTCTCTTCAGTGGTGGCTACACCCCCCCAACTTGCTGCAGGGGGTGCCTTTTCAGGTACCTGCCCCCATGGTGGTGTTGACAACCGATGCCTCTTTGCAAGGCTGGGGTGCACACTGTCAAGAGAGCTGCACCCAAGGCCTCTGGTCCCCATGGGAAGCCACGCAACAGATCAACCTACTGGAACTGCGGGCTATTCGCTTAGCTCTCAAGGCTTTTTCTCACACCTTGGCCCACCAGTCTGTTCTAGTTCAGACAGACAACCAAGTGGCCATGTTCTATGTGAACAAACAGGGCGGCACTGGGTCCAGGCCTCTATGCCTGGAAGCACAGGCCCTTTGCTCTTTTGCCCTCAGGAACCAGATGCTGCTGAGGGCTGTGTATCTGCCTGGCCAGGAGAACTTTCTGGCAGACCACTTAAGCAGGATATTGCAGCCCCACGAGTGGAAGCTGCACCCTTTAGTGGTTCAACAGATTTTCCTAAAATGGGGACTTCCATCCATGGATCTCTTAGCCAGTCCCCTGAATCACCAACTGCCCAGGTTTTGTTCCAGGCAACCGCATCCCCTGAGGGTGGCGGCGGATGCCTTCCTGATTTCTTGGTCCCAGGGCCTGCTCTATGCATTTCCTCCCACGCCTCTGGTGGCCCGAACCTTGTTCAAGATTCTCTGGGACAAGGCCTCAGTACTTCTGGTTGCTCCCAGGTGGCCGAGGCAGCCCTGGTTCCCCCTACTGCTTCAACTGGCAGTGGAGACACCCATGCCTCTGGGATTCCAACCCGACCTTCTATCTCAGGATCAGGGTTCCCTTCTGCACCCCAATCTCAAATCTCTCCATCTGATGGCATGGAGGCTGCAAGGGTAGTCTTGGCTCCCTGGGGTCTACCTCAGGAGGTGGAAGAGGTAGTATTCGCCTCTAGAAAGCAATCCACCAGGAAAACATATGCCCTAAAGTGGAGGAGGTTCTCCTTGTGGTATCAGCAACACAAGGAAGATCCTTTCGCCTGCACTGTGCCAGTAGTGCTCCAATACCTACTGCACTTGTCAAATCAGGGTCTTAAGTCCAATTCTGTTCGGGACCACCTCTCTGCTCTGGCAGCTCACCACTCTCTGGTGGAGGGACACTCTTTGTCAGTTCATGCCTTGGTTCCAGATTTCTCAGAGGCTTACTATTACTCAAGCCTCCTCTCTGTCCACCAGCCCCTGAGTGGGAGTTGAATGTGGTCTTGCAGCAACTTACTCGCCCACCTTTTCAGCCCATGGCTACATGTCCTTTACGCTTCCTATCCTGGAAGACTCTATTCCTAGTGGCCTTGACCTTGGCCAGGCGAGTGAGTGAACTTCAAGCCCTGGTCTGTGACAGGCCATACACTCGCTTCTATAGGAACAGGGTAGTCCTTAGGACTCATCCTAAGTTCCTCCCCAAGGTTGTCTCCTCTTTCCATCTCAACCAAGAGGTGGTTCTTCCAACATTCTTCCCTAGGCCTCATGCAAGCCGAGTTGAGACAGTCCTGCATACCCTGGACTGTAGGAGGGCCTTGTCCTTCTACCTTGAGCGTACGCAGGGGCATAGAAGGGCTACTCAGCTTTTCGTATCTTTTGACCCCAATAATTTGGGGGTACCTGTGTCCAAGCGTACCTTGTCCATCTGGGTGGCTGACTGTATCACCTGGGCTTACAGGGCATCTGACCTTCCTTTGCAGGGTCGGGTCACGGCCCACCGTGTCAGGGCAATGGCTGCCTTAGTAGCTCATCTCCGCTCTGTACCATTGGCAGACATCTGCAGGGCTGCAACTTGGT
Organism: Ichthyophis bannanicus; assembly: GCA_033557465.1. NCBI lineage: Eukaryota > Metazoa > Chordata > Amphibia > Gymnophiona > Ichthyophiidae > Ichthyophis > Ichthyophis bannanicus. Next base: position 58,466,073 of record CM066033.1, on the reverse strand, counting down.
CCTCAAGCCAGACTTTTGCGGCCCATTACTGCCTGGAGAGGGAGTCCCGCAGGGACAGTGCTTTCGGTCAGGCAGTGCTCCGGAATCTCTTTGAGGTTTAGGCAACTCCTACCCTCCAGCCCTCTGGTTGGGCTACCGGTGGAGGTATGTTTTCAGTGAAATCCTTTCTCTGATGCTGAGGCTAGAGGGAGCTCATTTTTCAGCTCTGGGTCCCCGGTAGCCTGAAGCTGGGGAATCCCATAAGTGAGGACTGACTTCCTGCTTGGTTCTGGAGAAAGAGCAGTTACTCACCTGTAACAGGTGTTCTCCAGGAGCAGCAGGAATCAGTCCTCACAACCCTCCCTCCTCCCCTGGGAGTTGCAGTTGTACATAGTTAATTTTTTTCTTTTTGTGTGCTGTTTTTTAGCTATGTCATTTGACTGAGCAAGATGGCACCTTTAGGTGGGAAGGGGACCGCGCATGCGTGTAGTATTCCCAAAGGCTTTCATAGAAAGCTGGGGAAATGCTCCGCACGGGGGCTCCATCGGTGCCGATGTCACCCATAAGTGAGGACTGATTCCTGCTGCTCCTGGAGAACACCTGTTACAAGTGAGTAACTACTCTATTAAGAATGGTTCATCAACTCAAATACATTTTTGATCAAGATTCTTTTAGGGTTATAGTCCAGGTATTGATTCTCTCTTCTTTCATTTATTGCAATAGCCTTTATTTAGGTTTACCTACATTTTTTGACAGAGTGGATGAGTAGCCTAGTAGTTAGAACACTGGCTTGATAAGTACAAAACCAGGGTTTGATTCCCACTAGCACTTCTTGTGGCCTTGGGAAATCACTTAGCCCTCTGTTGCCTCAGAAGAAAGGCCTGGCAATCTACTTCCAGTCACACTGCCAAGAAAACCCAGGGGGCCTCTGGGTTGCCCAGAGTCAGCATTGACTCAAAGGCACACTTTACATTTTTGTTGCATTTGCTGCAGATGGCCCAGATTGGTGTTGCTGCCCGAGTGATTTATGGTCCCCTTCCTGGTGAGTACAGCCTAAGAAAGGGACCTCGGCATGATAGTGCGTGAGGATCTTAAGTGACGAAACAGTGTGACAAGATGGTGGCCAAAACCTGAAGGATGTTAGGCTGCATACAGAGAGGAATAACCAGCAGGAAGAAGGAGGAATTAGTGCCTTTGTATAGGTCATTGGTGAGGCCTCACTTGGAGTATTGTGTTCAGTTTTGGAGACCGTATCTTGCAAAGGATATCAAAAGAAACGGTTCAGAGGAAGGCGACCAAAATGATTTGGAGCCTGCGCCAGAAGACATTTGAGAAGAGACTTGAAGAGACTTGAAATATGTACACTCTGGAGGAGAGCAGGGACAGGGGAGATATGATTCAGACCTTTAAATATTTAAGAGTATTAATGGACAAACAAACCTCTTCCAAAGACGGGGAAGCTGTAAAACTAGAGGGCATAACATGAAGCTGCAAGGGGGTAAACTGAAAGCCAATGTCAGGAAATACTTTTTCATAGAAAGGGTGGTGGATGCCTGGAAAGCTCTCCTGAAGGAGGTAGTAGGAGCAAAAACAGTGATGGAATTCAAAAAGCCATGGGACAGACACGCAGGATCACTACATAGCAAGAGGATGGAATCAAAGCAAATGTAAATAGCTTCTAAATTACTGGGCAGACCAAATGGACCAAACAAAAACATGAACATATCTCCGCAACTCTGCAGGAATTCCATCGGCTGCCTATTGTACAGCAGCCACAGGCAGATGATTGTAGATTTGAAAACACTTGTAAATTTGAATTGGGCTTTGAGAGGTTCAGGATCTAGTCACAAGATGCTTATGCAATTCTCTCAGTAAATGTTGCACATTTTGAAAGAGCTAGAAAGAGTGTTTGGTGTATGGCAGGTCCTGAGCTTTAGAACGCTGTTCTTTGGGAATTATGGCACCAGCTTGATTTTACTGCTTTTCATAAGAAACTGAAAACATTGTTGATTCATCCTGTTTATTTAATTAGATTAATTCTATTATTATTTTGTAGCTGTTTTATGTTAGGTGTATTAATCTATGTTTTGATTATATACTGTATGTGTTTTCGATTATGTATCTATTTCATCTTCCTCACCTAAAAATTTATGATAAGCGAGTTATAAATACATTTTTAATTGAAAATTGAAATTGAATAACTGACTAACCAGCGGAGACCCTCCTATACCTGCATAACCCTGCTCATGACTCCTCTTCTGAGTCAATCCTAATTAGCAAATCATCTAGATAAGGATGAGCCCTTATCCCTTCCTTGCATAAGAAGGCCACCTCTACTAGCATGACTTTCAAGAAAGGCCTGGGAGCTGTGGCTAAGCCAAAGAGCAGCCCTGATCAATGTCAGAGAGAGATGGAGTGAAGGAAAGGATGAAGAAGACAGGGAGTGTGAAGAAAATGAAAAAGGAAATGTGATCTTGGAAATGGACTTAGAAGAGAACCAACAAGAAGTAGAAAAGAGAAAATTGGGACCAACCCAACTAAATAAATAAAGTGATCAGACAAGAAAGGTACAAAAGAGTATCAGTTTTTAGAGAATGAAAAATGTGAGCTCTGAAATTATGCATGGTTTATGGTTCATTGCAGAAGGAAATGCATTTTTGTTTCTCTTTCTTCTGTGTTTCACAGCTTGGTGTCTGATTTTGGAGTTTTCACATTTCATTTTATGTCTGTTGTAGTTTCTTATTCTTTAATTGGTGGTGGTCTGTGTTTTCCATGTGCAGCCAAAATAAGGGATTCTGTTGACATGTAGTTCTCCCTAGGAATCTGTAGTAGTTCAGCTTGGTCTCCTTTCCAGCTGGAGATTACTGGTGTTCTAGAATATTTGCAGTGCTGATTTTCCATAGGTAGGGTTGGTGCAATTTGAGTTCTTGATGCTGATGTTGAGTGCCCATTTGTAAGGTTTTATGTTTTGACACTCACGGCCCAATGCAGAGATGTGAATAGCGGGGTTGGATGTCCATCCCCGTTATTCGCTTGGACCATGTCCTGCCTCAAGTGCTCCCCACATGTTCAAAGCCGCTGTGCAGGGAGTGCTAGACGGTGCAGGAGGGGGAGGGCCGGAGACGGGAGAGGGTGGAGCAGGGGCGGGCTGAAGCACCCAGATATACAGGGCCGATTCAGGTCACGACCCTTTATGTCCGGTGGTGGTGAGATAGACAGGGGACTTGTTCCACCTCGGAGGTGAAAGAAGTCCCACCGATATCGGGAGTCGGGCCAGGCAGCCCCTCCAACCAGGCTGGGATAATGCAGGGGTGTCCCCACCGCAGCTGATCCCGGGCCTGGCTGCCCACATCGAGGGTCGGGCAGCGGGGAAAAGACAGTTCCTTCCTTGGTGGGCTTTTGGTGCTCCTATTGGGCATCCCAGTGCCATGGCACCAGCACACCAGCAGGAGCATAGGGCAGGCTGGACAGAGTACGGGGTGGAATCTCATGCCTGGGAATCGGGGCAGCGCCAGGCAGTCTAAGTGCCAAATTCTGCAACCGCAGGACTGTCTGTCTCCTGTGGTTGCAGAATCAGGTTCAATTTGGGTCCATCCATTTTTTGGATGGCTCAACGGCCCGGACATGCGCCTGTTGGAATCGGGCTCTCAGTGTCTAGCAGTGGAGGAAGTTAATGATATTGTCATTGATGTGAGACTAGAATTTGAATAGAATTTTTTTGTATGTTGAGATAGCACAGTTACTTACCTGTAACAGGTGATCTCTGGAACAGCAGGAATAAGTCTTCACATATGGGTACGTCGGTACCGACGGAGTCTGCGCGGGAACGCTTCCCAGCATCCAATCAAGAGCTTTTAGAAGCATCCCAGCACGCCTGCGTGCTGCCTTCCCGCCTTTCCCAACTGCCTCTCCTCAGTTAAGTTTTAAAGCTGAGACAAAGAGAGAGAGAAAGGAAAGGAAAGATAGATAGAGATACAACTCCTGGGGAGGTGGGTGGGTTGTGAAGACTTATTCCTGCTGTTCCCAGAGATCACCTGTTACAGATAAGTAACTGTGCTATCTCCAGGAACAAGCAGGAATGAGTCTTCACATATGGGGACTCCAAAGCTGAGATGCCTGGAGTCCCAGCATATCATAGGTTGGAACATGCTATCTCCCAGAACACTAGGCATCCTGAGGATGGAGGGTAGGAGTTGAGAAAAGAAGGATGCTGTGGAACAGCTAACCTAGCATAGGACTGCAGAGGAGGAGTCCATGTGTGGATGATGATTGTAATCAATGATATTGCAAAGAAGATTGCAATATGGACCTCCCCTGACAGGATTTCACAGAAGTATAGAGGTTCATGGATCTACTGGGAAACCCAGTAGAGGAACCTTGAAGAGGACCTCACTGTAAGTGGAGGTAATAAACCTGTCGGAAAAACAGTGGAGGTCAGAATCCTGAAAGGTAACAGGTAACCCCAGTAGGAAAAACTGGGGTAGTACAAAAACGGTGGGCCTTCAGCGGAAGGCTTTAAGACAAAAACTTAACTCTTTTGGCGGCAGAGTGGCTCACTCTTAGGAGCAAAAAGAGAAAAGCTAACCGATTTGGACAAACAGGCAGAGTCCTTGTGGGGAGAAAGGGTATGGGAACCCCTTGTATCCCAAAAGAGAGGACAAATGCCTGAGGCGTTAAGCCTGTGATTAACTGAAGATCCACAATGTCTCTCCTAACTGGGGTAAGCTAGGAGAGATATTGGAGTAGAGAGAGCTTCAGAGGTACCTAAACCCGTAGGTTATGGTATAAAAATTGTTGACTACCACAGGAGTGGTTGTGTGTGTAGAACCCCAAACCTGCTAGATAGCATAGGTATGGGTAAAGCCCCTCTGTCAGAATCATATAGCTATATGAGGATAGACAGTGAGATAGATAAGTATGTGGATACATATCTATCTATAATAAAATATCTCGACAGATACATATATATATAGAGAGAGATATAATATATATAGAGATATATAGATAGACATATAAGAATATATCTATAGTGAGATATGGAAGGGCACAAAATACACACAAAAAATAAATATGGATATGTAGGCCTACATATGGGTGTCTGCAATTAAACAGACAGAGATATGCCTACAGCATGGTATTCACATAGGATATGTGGAGAGGAAAGATTCATCTAATAACAAGTAGGTGGAACCTACTTGCCCTCTTGAGGCTTTCCTAACCAGGGCTCTATAGATCAACAAACAGTAAGGATTTGAGGGTTTGTTTGTTTGTTTTTATTATATTGCATTGCTAGCTCTCTGACTGGGAGCTCTTAAAAGGGTTTTTTGTATATTTTTTAAAGCAAGGTTACTTTCTTTTTGGTGCTTTAGGGGAACTTTCCTTGAGCACAATAGGTGGCTGAACTCTAGTAACCTCCTCAGGTTTAGAAACTGCTAACACCTAATCAGGTGTTAGTTCCCTCCCTACCCACCCCGACTACCACCCACCCCTAGTGAGCAGTCTTGCTTTATAGGGCACCTCCCCCTTTAACAAATCACAGAGAATTGGACCAGCACATTTTGAATATAATTAAAGAGATTTAACTGCTTTTTCTCTGAAAGGACAGCTGCGAAACCGGCTGGTACTTGGTAGATCTCTCTCTTTTGCTTTAACAGATACCTAAACTCCATGAACAGAACAATGACTGGGAAAAATCATATTGCTAAAGCTGTTGCCCCCGTTACAGCTTCTGCCTTGGTCCAGACAGAGGTCCTAATGCCAGTTGAAGGACCAGTTCCATGTGCAGGGTGCCTGCATGCTGAAGCTCTGAGGAAACAAGTGGAGGAACTCAGAGAGGAGGTGGCAAGGCTGAGGAGCATTCAAGACAGTGAGAAGTACATTGATGAGATGCTTCTTGCAGCAACCAAGCTCTCCAGCACAGGAGAAGATGGGTGCCAACAGAATGTCGATGGTTGGACACAAGTCACCAGGGCCTGCAAAATCACCAATCCATCTTCTCCAGCCCTTGAATTGAAGAACCATTATGCAGCCCTGGAAGTGGAGGAGGTGAAAGCATCCCTGGAAAGGGAAGAACCAGAGTTCAAATACCCCAAAGTTGCAGAATCAGTGACCAGAAGGAAACGAAGGGTAGTGGTGGTTGGAGACTCTCTTCTGAGGGGTACTGAGGCGTCCATCTGCTGACTAGACTTGATGTCCAGAGAGGTATGCTGTCTGCCTGGTGCCAAAATCCAAGATGTTACGGAGAGTTTGCCGAGACTCATCAAGCACACTGACTATTACCCAATGTTGCTAATCCATGTTGGAACAAATGATACTGCCAGGTATACCTCGGAATGTATCAAAAGTGACTTCATGGCTCTGGGACAGAGGGTGAAGCAGTTAGGTGCACAGGTGGTGTTCTCTTCAATCCTCCCTGTTGAGGGTAAAGGCCAAGGCAGAGAGGTTCGCATCCTGGAGATAAATGCATGACTGCATGGATGGTGTCATCGAGAGCGTTTTGGTTTCCTAGACCATGGGATGCTGTTCCAAGGGTTGCAGATCAGAGATGGCATCCATCTGTCCAAGAAAGGTCAACGCGTCTTCGGTAGTAGACTGGCTAATCTACTGAAGAGGGCTTTAAACTAGATTGGTTGGGGATAGGTGAAGAAAGCCCCCAGGTAAGTGAAAGCCCCCAGGTAGATGATACATTAAATACCTTTATGGAAATGGGTAACAGGGGTAACATATGGAAAGCAGTGTGTATAAATGCCCGTAGCATGGGAAAATAAGATCCCTGATGTTGAAGCTTTGGTGGGAGTGGCTGACTTGGATTTAGTGGCAGTTACAGAAACATGGTTCACAGAAAACCATGACTGGGATGTAACTATACCTGGCTATACTTTATTCAGAAAGGACAGGGTAGGAAGAAGGGGAGGAGGAGTGGCACTATATGTAAAAACTACTATTAAAGCTTTGGAATTACAGAGCTTAAAAAGGAGAGAGGAGGCATTGTGGGTTAAACTAGAAAGAGGGAAAGAGAAATCTATTTGCATTGGTGTGATATACAGACCTCCCTCACAAGAGGAAGAGGTGGACAGAGAGTTAATTGAAGACATACGCAGCATTGCTAGGAAAGGGGAAGTGCTACTGATAGGAGATTTCAATATGCCAGATGTTGATTGGCACATTCCTGCTGCAGTATCATCTAGAAGTAAGGAGATCCTGGATTCTCTACAGGGAGAACTATTCAGGCAATTGGTAACAGACCCCACACGTGAAGGGACCATACTGGACTTGGTGCTTACCAATGGTGAAAGTGTTTCTGATGTTGTAGTGGGAGATCATTTTGCATCCAGTGATCACCAGATGGTGTGGTTCAGTATTAGGACTTCGGCTGTTAAAATCCATTCCAAGGTGAGGATCTTAGACTTTAGGAAGACTAACTTTGCGAAGATGGGCCAATACCTCAGGGAGTCGTTAGTGGGATGGGGAACAGCTGGGGGATGTAGAAAAACAGTGGGCAAAACTGAAAGGGGATATTTTAAGGGTAACCAACCTTTTTGTTAAAATGGTAAATAAAGGCAAAAGGAAAAGGAGACCGCTATGGTTTTCTAAGGAAGTAGCTGAAAAAGTGAAGAAAAAGAGGGAGGCCTTCATGAAATACAAGAGATCACAGAGAGAGGAAGACAGGCATCTGTATTTGGAAAAACTTAGAGAAGCTAGCAAAGTAGTCAAGAAGGCAAAGATTCAAAAGGAGGAGGAAATAGCCAATGCAATAAAATGGGGGGATAAGACATTTTTCAGATATATTCGATTATGCGAATGCAATACTGCAAGGACTCCCCCAAACCACTCTGAACCCACTGCAAATGGCAATGAACACCGCAGCAAGAGTACTACACGGAGCATCCAGAAAAGACCATGTCACACCCATTATGAAACAGCTCCACTGGCTCCCGATTCAAGGTAGGATTACATTCAAGACCTTGCTACTCACCTTCAAAGCCACCAACGGTCTCTCGTCAACATCACTATCAGAGATAGTCCAGAAGACACCCCACAATAGGGACAGAAGGTCAGTAGCACAAAACACCTTGATAGTCCCAAGATCAATGACTCAATGCACCAAGTCAACATCCAGCAGGGCATTCAAACTTTATGCACCAATGATCTGGAACAGCCTCCCTCACAACATCCGAACAATCCCAGACATATTCCAATTCAGGAAGGCTGTGAAACACTACCTCTTCCTCCTACATTACCCGGAACCAATGAAAGCTCAGCACCAATTACCGAAACCTCACAAATCTCCTCTGTCTGAAACCATAAGAACACATGACCAGCCTGTAAATTGTATATATTGTTATTGTATATAGTTACCCTGTTAGCCAAGTTGATTCTCCTGTTCATATGTAAACACAAAGTACTATTGGAAATGTGTATGTTCGCTGTTTATTGTAAACCGCACTGATGCTGAATAGCGCGGTATAAAAGAGACTTTAAATAAATAAATAAATAAATATTAGTGAGAAGAGGAAGGGCAAGAGTGGTATTGTCAGACTCAAGGGTGCAGGGGGTGAATATGTAGAAGCTGATAAGGATAAAGCGGAATTGCTTAACAAATATTTTTGTTCTGTGTTCCCAGATGAAGAACCAGGAGCAGGACCTCAGAAAACACCCACAAATAGGAACACATGCGAGGGACATCTTGAACAATTTTCAGAAGACTGTGTTCGTGAGAAACTAGCTCAACTTAAAGTAGACAAAGCGATGGGACCGGATGGGATACACCCTAGAATACTGAGGGAACTTGGGGACATTCTAGCAACTCCGCTGACTGACCTTTTCAATGCCTCGTTGGAGTCGGGAGTGGTGCCAAAGGACTGGAGAGAGGCTCATGTGGTGCCTTTACACAAACGCGGAAGTAAGGATGTGGTTGAAAACTACAGGCCGGTTAGTTTAACTTCGGTGGTGAGTAAATTATTGGAAACGCTGCTGAAAGAGTAAATAGTGAGGTTTCTGGAGTCCAGCGGATTACAGGATCCGAGGCAGCATGGATTCACCAGAGGCAGGTCTTGTAAGACAAATCTGATTGATTTCTTTGACTGGGTGACCAGGGAGTTGGACCGAGGGAGAGCTCTAGATGTGGTGTATTTAGATTTCAGTAAAGCCTTTGACACTGTTCCTCACAGGCGACTTATAAACAAACTGAGCACCCTAGGGATGGACCCTAAAGTTACTGCTTGGGTTAGAAATTGGTTGGGTGGGAGGCGACAAAGAGTACAAGTAAATGGAGCTCACTCTGAGGAGAACGATGTTACCAGTGGTGTGCCCCAGAGATCTGTCCTTGGTCCGATTCTTTTTAACATCTTTGTTAGTGATATGGCGGAAGGGCTGTCGGGTAAGGTTTGCCTCTTTGCAGATGATACCAAAATCTGCAATAGAGTAGACACCCAGGAAGGTGTAGATAACATGAGGAGGGATCTAGCTAAGCTTGAAGAATGGTCTAGAATTTGGCAGCTGGGATTTAATGTTAAAAAATGTAAGGTCATGCATTTGGGCTGCAGCAATCCAAGGGAGCAATACAGTATAGGAGGTGAAGTACTTTTGTCCACTAAAGAAGAGCGGGACCTAGGCGTGGTTGTGTCTGATGATCTTAAAGTAGCTAAACAGGTAGAAAAGGCGACGGCAAAAGCTAGAAGGATGCTTGGGTGCATACGGAGAGGAATGGCTAGCAGAAAAAAGGAGGTGATAATGCCTCTGTATAAGTCTTTGGTGCGACCTCATTTGGAGTATAGTGTGCAATTCTGGAGACCGCACCTTCAAAAGGATGTGAACAGGATGGAGTTGGTGCAGAGGTTGGCTACTAAAATGATTAGTGGGCTTCATTATAAAGCATATGAGGACAGACTTAAGGATCTTAATATGTACACCTTAGAGGAAAGGCGGGATAGAGGTGATATGATTGAGATGTTTAAATACCTCCGTGGCATAAATGTTCAGGGAGAGAGCCTCTTTCAATTGAAAGCAAGTTCTGCTACGAGGGGACATGGAATGAGGGTGAAGGGAGATAGATTCAGGAGTGATATGCGGAAATATTTCTTTACGGAAAGAGTAGTGGATCCATGGAATAGTCTCCCAGTGGAGGTGGTAGAGATGAGGACAGTAACTGAATTCAAAAAAGCATGGGACCAACACAGAGGATCTCTAAAGGTAAAAAGTGGACTGTTGTAGTTGTTGATATGGAAGGACAGACTAGATAGGCCATGTGGTCTTTTTCTGTCATCATGTTTCTATGTTTCTATGTTACTTGAGAAGACATATAGAGAATCTATTCCTCCTGGTCATGATCTGCAAGAATGCTAGCTAGTGAAAAATAACCAGGACTGTTACGTGAAAAACAGAGGATAATATCAATGTGTAGCCAGCAAGTCCCGAGACTTCCAGGACTCTAGCATGGTAAGTAGACAGAAGACGCCTAGAGATGAGATACCATGTTGACCTGCTTAAGGGCAAAAGTATCATGCGTTCTTACCATGAGGACGAGCATATCCCCGATTGAGAATGCTATGGACCAAAGCAGGGAACTGGCAACTCCTTGAGCTTTCACATAAGAGAAGGCCTATGTCCTTTATATCAAAAAGGAGATAGTAAAAGAAGGGAGAACCTTCTAGTCATGGGAGACATGACTGAAAAGCCTTTTCTAACCAGCTAGGATAGCTGTTGGAGAAAAAAAAAACCATGCTCTCTAGCAAGGGCCCATAGTGGAAAGCTTCTCTGTAAATTGCAGAGAGCATGATGCAGGAGAATGAGGAGATAGAACTGGCTGCTAGAGAGCCAGTATCTCTGCCAACTATGCTGCCAAACCCAGGAGAATGGAGATGGCAGAAATAGAAGACAATGCAGAAAGCTTGTAGTGAGATAATCTCCAAGAGAGATGAAGCACTGACTTGGAGCCACTACTAAGGCTAGACAGAATGTTAGTGGAGGACAAATCTGGTTGTTTGTGGACAAGAACCAGTGGTCCAAACATTAAGGTTCCTACATAGGCAGCTGCTAGCAAGACAGCAGAAAGAATCTTACTGTTCAAAACAGAAAGAACAGAGAGAACAGGAGTAGGAAACTCTGGACATGTCTGATAAGCTGCCTCAAAGCAAGATTGAAATAGAGGAGGTAACTCAGAGAGGAAAACTCCGCACTGGAAAGTGAGAAAAGTAGAGAGGCTGAAGAAAAATCCTCCCAGTAAGTAATTCCGCTCTTACAGAGGAAAAACTTGGTAAGAGGGTGAAGAGAATGGAGCTGAAGACTTACGAAGTAGGAAGTCTATAGAAAGGAAAAATACATGCTGGCACAGGAACTATCATTTGATAGTGGTTAGACCTCTTTCCCTAGCAGGAAAAATAAGAGCAACCTGTGACCTATAGGCATGAACATCCTGACAGCTCATAGAATATAGAAAAAATGGATGTCTTTTGGAAAGAGATCCATGTGTAGGGGTTAGAATGAAGTAGTGGATTGCCTCTATTGAGAAGAAGCAATGTAGATTCTAACCCCAAGAGTCACAAGCATCTGATGATGATTGATCAGAAACCCTGCAGGTGCTGGGTTTGCTGAGCCTGGTGAGAGGTTGGATTCTTCAGACGAGGACGATGCCTCCCCTGTTGGGGAACATCTGTATGATGGGCAAACGAGGAATAAAACCTTCTTCTCCTGTGGGAAGAAAGTTTGGTAGGACATTTCCTACCTACTGGGACAGAAGAAGGTGTAGAACAACCCTTAGGAACAGGTAAATCAGTGGACAACTGAGTAACCTGACGTAAAGACTCCTTGTTGAAAAGATTTTCTCCAGTGCAAGGAGTATGTCCCAGCCGTTGTTGTGCCCATTTGTCCAAGTCTGAAGCTTGGAGCCAGGCTCTACGTCGTGCCCCTATAGCTATAGCAGAAGTCCTGCTAACAGACTCAAAAGAGTCTAGGGAAGCATGAGAAAGAAACCAAGAGATATTCTGGATATGCTTAAGCAGTGAGGAATAGTCTGTACTCCTGGAATCTGGAAGGAAAGGAGTCAAAAGATGTAATTGCTTTGTGACCTCCTCAAGAGAAAGACTCATATAAAAAATATATGAGAGAATTCTTGCAGAAAGCATAGATGTCTGGAAGGTTTGACGTCCAAAGGCATCTAGTGTCTTAGACTCACGACCTGGCGAATAAGAAGAGTGCTTTTTCTTACTCTTTACCCGCCTCATTGCTGATTCCACTACTATGGAATGATGAGGAAGTTGAGTCTTTTGAAACCCTGGAGAGGGGGGCACCTGATATAAGAGATCAGTTGCCCTGGGAGGTGGGGGTACCCTTAAAGGTGTTTCCCACATTCCTAGAAGGAGATCCTGCAAGGAATGATGCAAAGGAAGCATTATGTTGTCCTTTGCTTTGGCAGAAACAGAGCCTTGTGCAGGATCATGTCCTGGAATAGGAATGGCAAGAGATCTTGCTATATCCAGGAGGAAACTCTGAAAAGAGGAAACGCAAACAGGAATCTCCCTTGGACAGGTTAGATCTAAAGAACTAGCCTGAGCACCCACAGAGTTATCCAAATATATAGGAAGAGAAGATCTTGCAGAGTGCAGTGTGGAATGCTTAAAGGATGGTTGCTGGTACTGGCTGTCAGGAGCAGTCACCATCCTTACCACATTGTCCATGCCAGGTATCGACTCCAAGCTTGGTATAGAATGGAGCGATCCTGTTGAAAGAAGCATGGCAGGAGCTGGCCACGATGCTACTGTGGATACCGGTACTGATGTCGATACCGGTACCGATGTCGATACTGGTACCGATGTCGGAGTCGAGCCCGACAAAGACATCGGAGCAGTCATCGGTGACAGTTCAATCGGTACCGAGGTAACCGAAAACCTCCGGCCACTATCCTTGGTACCGAAGCACCGGTATCGATCGGTGTCAGTACCAAAACCTATTGGTACCCAGTCTTCTAGACTAGAGATCGATTCCAAACTCGGCATCGAGGGCAGAGAGCCTGATAAGCGAAGCATGGAAGGCACCGACCGTAAGGGTAATGAGGACAGTGGTACCGACTTCGGTACCATATCTGATACCAGTGAAGGAAGGTCAACCAGTGGCAACTCAATCGGCCTCGGGGGAACCGAGAGTTGCGGATCCGAATCATCGGAACCGAGCCTTCGGTACCGCCGAGAGCCGGTACCAAGGCGAGTCGGTACCCAGTCCTCCAGACTGGAGATCGATTCCAGACTTGGCATCGAAGGAAGCGAGGCTATCGATGCACGTCTGAAGGGTACTGACGTCGGTGGTAGTATCGGTGTTGGAACCGATAATGGAAAGTGAATCTGGAGAATATCCACCGGTCCCGAAGGCACCGAGGACGCCAGACTACTATCCCTGGTGAGGAGTGTTTCATCCAACACCAGTGCCGATGCCAGGGTATCGGTACCGCTCGAAGCGGATGCCACCACCGTACACGGCTTAGGTATGTTCTGTGGGGGGTGAACCCCAGGAACAACCTGAAACCCCTTATAGGCTTTGGAGACCGAAGACTCCCGCCGGGGTTTTGAAGCCAGTGGGCCCTCGAGGGCAAGGCCGGAGCCGTCTACATGCTGTGCATGAGACCTACCACTCGAGAACTGGCTAGTCTTAACAGACTATTTGTGGTTTACCTGATCCTGTGTGGAAGAAGAAGGGAACGGTGCCCCGAAGTTGGAGGGCAACTGTGTATCGAGGGAACCTCGATGTTGAAGACCTCTTCTCACCAAACTGTTATCAGGACCCAAGCAGGTTAGACACCGACTTCAAGGGTCTAAAAATAAAGTTGTACCGCCACAGTCCGAACATTTCTTGGAGAAAGTGTCTGGCGGTTCCATGAAGGAAAAAGAAGAGGCCTAAAAGGCCTAAGTGAAGAAAAAATATCCCATGGAAAAGGAAGATTTTACAAGAAAAGAAAAGAAAACACCGGCGGTACCGGTGGTGTCGGGAAGACAGCTGCGACCACAAGAAAACTAAAGAAATAAAACAAGAATTTTCTGCGGTGACAGGAGGACGTCCTGCCGGCTCCGCGGAAAAACAAAAACTGAGGAGAGGCAGTTAGGAAAGGCGGGAAGGCAGCACGCAGGCGTGCTGGGATGCTTCCAAAAGCTCTTGATTGGACGCTGGGAAGCGTTCCCGCGCAGACTCCGTCGGTACCGACGTACCCATATGTGAAGACTCATTCCTGCTTGTTCCTGGAAATGTAATGTGAAACACCCTAGTTCTGTTGTTAGGAGAATTTTATTGGTGAGACTGGGAGTGTTCCATATGAATGAATAATTATGCCCAATCAGACTGATATTCAAAGGCAATTAGGTGTTCGCTAGCAAATAAATATTAGTCTAACAATGTATTTTAAAAAAAATATATGGAGATATCAGACTTTTAAACTGAAGCATGCCAGATATTATCTGTATACGATGGGGGCATTTTAGGGGAGGAGCAGACGTCTGCCAGAAAATTATCCAGATAGTGACAATATCCAGCCACTATTCAGGTAAGTTACACATTTAGTTTAGGTCTGTGGACTATCAGTCCCTATATATTCAGCATGCTATCTATATGGATAGGGACACAGAATACACAGATTAAGTTAAATGGGAGGGTGGCATTTAACAAGCCAGTGGACTAAACATTTGCTCCTGTTTTCCCATCTTATACTGAAAAAATGGACCCAGTAGAGGAGGATCTACCATAGCAAACATTGAAAGAGCAATGGGAGAGATAAGACGAGAACCAGGCCGGAAGGTCAGGGGTTCAAATCCCACTAGAGGACAGCAACCTTGGGCCGGAAGGACTGGGGTTTCTAGTCCCACAGGTGCTCCTTGTGGTCTTGGGCAAGCCACTTAACCCTCCATAGCCCATGTTCCCTGTAAAATAGTTATCTCCAAGTTATAATGCCCTATTCAATGTAATTTCAGTTTGTTCAATGTAAACTGCAGTGATGTAGAATAGCACGGTATATAAGAGAATGTAAAATGAATAAATAAACCAAGATAGCACAGAGCCCTTAAAACCAAGTGAGCATAAGGCGTCTAGGAGAAGATGGTGGTCAACAGTGTCAAAAGTAGCAGAGAGGTCAGGAAGGATGAGGATTGAATAATGGCCCTTGGATTTTGCTAGGAACAGCTTTCTGGAGATTTTGGCAAGAGCCATTTTGGTAGAATGTAAAGGACAAAAGCCAGATTGCAAAGGATCCAGAAGGGCTTGAGAGGAGAGAAAGTCAAGGCAATGGCGATGAACCGCACATTCAAGTAGTTTATAAATGAAGGAAAGGAGGGAGGTGGATCGATATTTAGAGGGACACGTAGGGTCTAGTGAAGGTTTCTTGAGGTGAAGTGTGACCACAGCATGCTTGAAGGCTGCTGGGACAGTAGCAGAGGTGAGCGATAGGTTGAGAATATAAGAGATGGAAGGGATGACAGTGGAGGAGATAGAGTTAATGAGATAGGTGGGTTAGGATCAGAGGAGCAGATGGTGAGTTTAGAAGAAGAGAGAAGACAAAAGATTTCCTCATTGGAGATATTAGAGAAGGAAGAAAGGGTAGCAGAAGTTGAGGGGAAGAGTTGGGAGTGAAGATGGGGAAGAGGGGATGGATTTGATCTTGTAGGGAATTGGAGTGTAATCTTGTGGACTTTGGGCAGAAAAGGAAGGAGGGGTCGGAGGCGGAGGCACCTTGAGGTGAGAGTTGAGAATTGTAAAGAGATGGCGAGGTCAGCGACAAAAGAGTTAGTCAGATGGACATGGTAGTTTTTCTTAGCGAGTGCTAAGGTTGGCTGCAAAGAGGCAAGCAGGAATTTGAAGTGAAGAAAGTCAGCAGGGGTGCAGGATTTGAGCCAAATGCGCTTAGCTGAGCGGGCACAGGAACGAAGATAACAGGTAGTCGAAGATAGCCAGGGCTGAGGTAAAGTGCACCTCACAGGACATTGCATGGGTGGAGCAAGAGCATCCAGAGCAGAGGAGAGTGCAATGTTATAGAAAGCCGAAACCTCATCAACAGACTTAGAAGACATAGTGGAGGAAAGAGGTAATGAGACAATATGGAGAGAGCCTAAAATGGTTGGAGGAAACTGGGTGAGACTGAGGCGGGAAGTGAAGAAGAGTGACGCATAGTAGGTAATGGTCAGATAAGTGAAGAACTGAGGTACAGAAATTAGAAGGTAAGCAATTAGAGAAGAAAACTAGATCAAGGCAGTGACCATGCTGTTGAGTGGCTGCAGTAGAGCAAAGCTGGAGGTTGAATGAGAAGGTGAGGGAAATAGCCATCAACATGAAAGTTTTATTTCCCCTGTTTCCCTGTTAGTGCTCTAATTTGTTGCTTTGCCCTTTTCTTTGGTGATGCAAGCCTGTACTGAAAGAAAGCAGAACTGCTGGGCTCGGTTGAGTTTTTATTTTATTTTCTCTTTGATTTGTGGTTTTTCACTACTCAGTAGAACAATTTCCGCTGGTAACCCTACCTGAATCTACACATTTTTCCCCTGGTATAACGTGAGCCATTTGGTCAACCAGCATTACCAGCACTGTGAGATCATCCACCTACCTGGAATCTCAATGCACAGCACCACCTGGTGGTAACAATAGCTCATATACGTTTGGCTCGGAAGTGCCAAAACCAGATATAACTTGGGCTATCAGCCAAATGTATGAGCTATACATATAACACCGATACCTTATACGTATAAACTACAATATTGTATGGTGCCGCTGAGTACAGGAATAATTTGAAACATCTGCTGAAATGTGACCTCTCCGTGTCTGACTATGTGAGTGAATATTTGCATCGTTTGGGTGGAAATCCTTCGTCTCTCTCTGGACAAAGTTGTGGTAATGGTGTAGCAAGTCCTGATTGACTGCAGTCCTGCAGTCTCCTGATCTTTTTGATTCTTTACACAAGTGAAACTCTCTACACTGTCCTCAAGACCCTTAATTGGTACCATGGTTAACTACCGGTAGTTGCTGTGACAAAAAAAATCAAAAGATCTCGTTTCTTCCTGTCTGTCTAATTCCTGAAGAGGTTAAAGGAAAAGTAAAGAAAGAAAGACAGTTTTACAAAAGAGAGATAATAGAAAAATAAAACAACCGTGTACAGAAGGGACAATAACAAGGACACTTCCTGGGCTCTGGGGCTGGTCTGAGTTGTTCCTGGTCAGGTTAAATTTCTTGCCTGGTGGCCGGCAAACTTTGTTGCTCCACCTGCCGTTTCTCCTCTTTCTCCCAGGATTATAGAGTTTGTCCTGCATGTTCTCTGATTTTCTGTATTAGTTGTGGGAAATGTGCATCTCTGATATCTTGTATTTTGCTTCTCCGCAGACAGAGTGACATTTCCTAGCAGACAGAGTAGACTACTACCCCACAAGCAGACATTCCCTCCTATCACTCGGTGTGGTGACCTTGCATGGTTCCAACCCTACTTTAGGCATCCAGTTGACATGACATTGACATGATTCGCAGTTTTCAAAGGGAACTCTCTCCTTTCCTCTTCATCCTGCTCAATGTAAGAACCTAAGAAAAGTCATACTGGGTCAGAACAAGGCCCATCGAGCCCAACGGTGGCTAATCTGGGTCACAAGTACCCAGCAGACCCCAAAAATTGGATCTATTTCTCTTAGCTCATTTCCAGGGATAAGCAATGGCTTTCCCGAGCCTTCCCGGCTATAGTTTGTGGATTTTTCCTCTAGGAACTTGTCTAAATTTTCTTTTAAATCTCGCTATGTTAGTCGCCTTGACTATGTCCTCCGGCAACAGATTCCACAGCTGAATTTTGTGCTGCATGAAAAAACAAATCCCTTTCTACAATTTATTTTAAATAAACACAAAATGTATCAGTTTAACCCTCAGCTCTTTTCCCCCAATTTTGAAGACACGGTTTCCCAGTAGGTAACCTCTCTCATGAGCAGATTCCTTACCAGATTAGGTTAGGCCAGGAAGGGATATGAAAGAGAGGTGATTGTGAATGAAGTGTTAAAGTGCCAGACTCTAGCCCTGGTTCTGATTCTACTGGGAATCCAAAGGTAGAAGAGGGAACTACTAGGTTAAACCTCTTCCCCCCCCCCCCCCAAACACCAAAACATTGCTTGTCATTCACTTCTTTCCATATACAAGATTAATTTTTCAGGAATATACGATCACATAATTTATATTCTAGGTCAATACATCTAGTTGTAAATCTACTCTCATTGTCCATGTTTCTTGTCAATCACACTGCATTATCAGGGGAAATATTTCTGTATTTTATTTTCCAGATATTTATAAGGTATGTATGCTTCTACGGAACTAGACATATTTTCAAACTGTAAAAAATTCAGTGGGGTCGTGGAGAGCAGATTAAAGAGCACGAGCCAATGCAGATCATTTCTGAACTGTGTGTTTATTGTAAAGACCGAGCGCGGGTCTGTGTCACATCATCGGAATATGACTGAACGCTGCTCTGGTCGCTGCCCCGCATGGAGCCCAGAGTGACACGGGCTTTAATGGTAAGTGCCTGCAAAATTAGAGCCATGTTTATCAAGGGATGTTAGCCCCCAGAAGCCTGGACACAGCAAATCCCAAATCAGCCCCGTAGCCCGTTTTGGAGAGAGAGAGAGAGAGAGACATCCTCATGCCTCCTTTCAGCCCCAGCGTGCTGGGATTCTCCCATTCTCATTTGCAGTAATAAACAAGGCTGGTGGCTCAAAAAATGAGGTTTTTAACTGCCCCCCCCCCCCCCCGCTCTGGTGCTGACATTTCTTATTGCTCTCACAGCGAGATACTCCTCCTCTCCTTTCTCTCGGTGTTTAGGCATACAGGGCTCGTGTGTCCACTGATTTCCTATCTTTGTCTTGCCAAGAAGGGGGTCTAGACAAACTGTAAATTTCATTTGCTTTAGAGGCAGGCTCTGTTGGAATTCCCGCCATCAATGGAATTAGAAATAAACACATCTTGTGTTTCTGGTTATTGAACTTGCGCCAGGCTGGGGGCAGCAGGGAGAGGTGAACAAGAAGCACTATTGATGTGAATGTCATCCTGTCTAAGGGATTGAAAGATGAAGCCTAATTTCTGCAGATTGACTGATACACTAGAGCAAATTTGATAGCCAGTGGTTGAAACAAGGCACAGCAATGTCTACTGTGAGAGCTGACATCACGGCATCCTTGGTAGGCGAGGGTCTGGGCTCTAGCACCGCCTGGAGCTGGTCTTCTGCTTTGGATGCTCACACTATATAATGGAAAGAGGTGGGGGTGGGGAAGTTCTCCAGCTTAACAGAGGGCTATTGAGAATGAACACAAGCCCAACAGTGCTGTTTTTGGGCACCGTCTCGCAATTCGGCCATTCGGCTCCATGGCTTCCATATTCCAGCTGTGGAGTCTTTCACCTCTTTGCAAAATTATTTACATTTTCAAAAATATCGGCAGCCAGTCTGAGACTTTAAAAGAAGCCAGAAGGCTCTGCATCACATTCATCATCATAAAAGCTCAGCAAAGGCGATGTCACAACCGTTAGCGTTAGGCTGCCCAACAGTACAGCACATGTGCATAAATTACAAAGCTATAGAGTCAACCTAAGTCAAACCAGGAGACATATCGGTGTATTTGCGATCCCAGTTTCTCTAAGACAGGCAGCACTACGCCAGGGAGCAAGTCCCGAACTCGATCAGCCTGTGAGGGTTGACCTGGGTCCAGTGAGAGCCCTAGTCAGAAAGCATTCCAAGGAAAAGTGTTGAATGTAACACGCCTGTAATATTCTGCATAGATAAACTGAAAGCATATATATTATTTCACCTGATATGTGACAGAACTGGGTCTGCTGGAAGAAGCCTTCAGGAGCTAGCACAACACTTTTACATTCTAGAAAAATGTGCTGGCCATTACATTTACCGTCAGGAAAACATTTCCTTCACGGTGTTATAAAAACTGTTCATAGGCATCGGGAGGGTAATTTTATAATCCGCTACGAAGGCAAAACGCGTTTCAGGCTTATTCTATAAGGTAAAGCTCGAGTGCACTTCATATTATAGAACGGGCGCATGCGGATGTGCTCGATCCTAGGCATGATCACTTTTATCTGCTCTGGGGTAGGTTTAAGTTGCCACGCCTAGATCGGTGATTCAATGCACACAAGTCATAGTATTTTGTAACTTGTGGTAAAGGCCGTGCCTACTCTCCTACCAAGCTCCGCCCCAGTCACAGCTCACCTGAGGATACGCACAAAGACACTTACGTGTGCACTTACCGAATAGCACCCAGATGACGTGCATGCGTAAGTGCTCAATCATGCGTGTAAGTCCTTGAAAATAGGGACTTACGCACTAAACTCACGCGGAACTTTCCACACCACTCGTGTGCTATCAGCTCTATCCTGCATAAGGGTACACATTAAGCATTGGCAGCATGTACTTCTATGTATTCATACCTCCTGGCAATTCTATAAGCACCCATTCTGCAAGTTTTACAAGGTATAAACATTGGCATACCTGGGGCCAGAGGTTAGGTGGAGTTGGAGTGCTGTTGTACGCTAACCACATATGGCCATACCGGACTTAGTGCTCACCAATGGAGAAAGCGTTTCTGATGTTGCAGTGGGAGATCATCTCGCATCCAGTAATCACCAGATGGTATTGTTCAGTATTAGGATTAGGGCAGATAAAATCCATTCAAAAGCGAGGGTCTTAGACTTTAGGAAAACTAACTTTGCCAAGATGGGACAATACCTCAATCAGGATGGGAAGAGCTGGGGGATACAGAAAAGCAATGGGCAAAACTGAAAGGGGATATTTTAATGGCAACAAACTCTTTTGTTACAAAGGTAAATAAATGTAAAAGGAAAAGGAGGCCGCTATGGTTCTCAAAAGAAGTCACTGAAAAGGTGAAGAAAAAGAGGGAGGCCTTCAGAAAATACAAGAGATTGCAGAGAAAGGAAGACAGGCATCTATATTTGGAAAAACTTAGAGAAGCTAGCAAAGCAGTCAGGAAAGCAAAGATACAAAAAGAAGAACATAAGATATGCCATACTGGTTCAAACCAAGGTCCATCAAGCCCAGTATCCTGTTTCCAACAGTGGCCAATCTAGGTATCAAGTATCTAGCAGTTTCCCCAGAAGACACAGGTTCCACAGTGCTGTATCGGGACAAGCAGTAGACAAGAAGAAATAGCCAATGCAATAAAATGCAGGGATAAGATATTTTTCAGATATGTTAGTGAGAGGAGGAAGGGCAAAAGTGGTATAGTCAGACTCAAGGGTGCAGGGGAGGAATATGTAGAAACTGATAAGAACAAAGAAGAATTGCTTAGCAAATATTTCTGTTCTGTATTCACAGATGAAGGGCCAGGAGCAGGATCTCAGAAAACACCCACAAATAGGAACAGAAGCCACAGGGATCTAGAATGATTTTCAGAAGAATGTGTTTGTGAGGACCTAGCTAAACTAAAAGTAGACAAAGCCATGGGACCGGATGGGATATATCCAAGAATACTGAGGGAACTTGGGGACGTTCTAGTGGTTCCATTGTCTGACCTTTTCAATGGCTCTTTGGAGTCAGGAGTGGTGCCAGAGGACTGAAGAGAGGCACATGTGGTCCCTTTACACAAAAGTGGACATAAGGATGACATTGAGAACTGCAGGCTGGTTAGTCTAACCTCTGTGGTTAGTCAATTATTGGAAAGGCTCCCTATGGAACTCTCTGCCAACTGACCTTTGTTTTGAACCCTCTTTTCCCAAGTTTAAGTACCTCCTCAAGCTCACCTTTTCCTTGGAGCCTTTGACCTCCCTCCCTCGCCTCCTTGACCCCTCTTTCCTTCTTGTCTTTTCCCTTTTTCTTTCTTAACTGTGTGACTGATTACCTCTGTCCTATCAGATTTTTGTAGTTCTTTTTGGTTTTTTTTGGTGCTGGCCACTTTCCTTTATTTTTATGTCATTGTAAACCGCTCTGATGGAATAAAGGCGCGGTATAGAAAATGTGCAATAAAGATAAAAGAGAGAATAGTGAGATTTCTAGAGTCCAATCGATTGCAGGATCCGAGGCAGTATGGATACACAAGAGACGAATCTTGTCAAATTAATCTGATTGATTTCTTTGTCTGGGTGACCAGGGAGTTGGACCAAGGAAGAGCACTACATATGGTATATTTAGATTTCAGAAAAGCCTTTGACACTGTTCTGCACAGAAGACCTATAAATAAACTGAGCACCCTAGGGATGGACCATAAAGTTACTGATTGGGTTAGAAATTGGTTGTGTGGGAGATGACAAAAGGTACAGGTAAATGGAGCTTACTCTGAGAAGGAGATTACCAGTGGTGTGCCACAGGGATCTGTTCTTGGTCCGATTCTTTTTAACATCTTTGTTAGTGATATTGCGGAAAGACTGTAGGGTGAGGTTTGCTTGATTGCAGGTGATACCAAAATCTGCATTAGAGTAGACGCCCAGGAAGGAAAAGATAACATGACAAGGGATCTAGCTAAGCTTGACGAATGGTCTAGAATTTGGCAGCTAAATTTAATGGCAAAAAATGCAGATCATGCATTTGGGCTGCAAAAATCCAAAGGAGCAGTACAGTGTAGGGGGTGAGGTTCTTCTGTACATGAAAGAAGAGTGGAACCTACGCGTAATTGTGTCTGATGATCTTAAAGTAGCTAAACAGGTAAAAAAGGCGACAGCAAAAGCGAGAAGGATGCTTGGGTGCATAGGGAGAGGAATGGCCAGCAGAAAAAAGGAGGTGATAGAGCGTCTGTACAGGTCTCTGGTGCAGCCTCATTTGGAGTATTGTGTGCAAGTCTGGAGACTGCACCTTTAAAAAGATATACGCAGGTTTGAGCGTCCCGCACTTAAAAGATAGGCGAGGCAAAAGCTCACCTACCTAAGCAGAGGAGCTAACAGGACAGCATGCAATATTGCTGCTGCCCGGTTATCGACTGCAGCTGCGAAGCAGTGCGGCAATCCCAGATATTCAAAGCTGGGACCCGCATATGACCCCGATATTGAATATCTAGGGTTAGAGTTCGGCGGAGAGGGCTATGCGCTGAAGGGTGCCTAAGCCCCCTAACTCAATATCGGCTGTGCATATGTGCATGGATCAGTGGTATGATGTGCATATCTATATTCATGGGGATAACGTAACCATTTATTTGTGGAGATACGAGGATGGAATGTCAGAGAGTGAGGGTGTTGGTTTGTGTGTGTGTGTGTGTGTGTCTGCTGGGGAGGTAGAAGTGAACGTAGTGGTGGGGGTGGGACTGGATGTGAGTGTTGGGGTGTATGTGTGTCTGGCTAGTAGGGGGTGGAGGGGTGAGTGTCAGAGGATGTATATGTGTGCCTTGGGGGACTGCATGTATGTCCATGTGTGTGCACCTCTGTCAGGGGATTGTATATCTGTGTGTTGGGGGCTGTGTGTGTGTGTGTGTGCATGTGTCAGGGAGCAACTCGGAAGGACAGGGAATGGTTCAAGTTCCTAGCCGGGGGGGGGCAACAATGCTGGAATCCTTCCTCGGCACTTGATTTTCTATTTCTGGTCCTGGAGCAAGTGAGAAGAAATAAAAAGACATTTTAGTTTTTACTCTGCCGGCGACTAAACAAATTACCCAGCGCATTTACAGTTCTCCTGATACGCTTCCGACTTGCCTTGGACCCAGACTCATATGTGCATATGTGTGTGCGTTTGAATTGGAGGGTTGTGTAGGTCAGGGGACTCCTGGTTATATAACTGTGCTATGAAGGCACCTAATCCCCTGCACCCACTCCCTGTTCTTCCTACCCTCTTGCACTATTTCCCTTCCCTACACTTCAATACCTTTTCTCCTTCCCTTCTCCACAGCTATACACACTCCCCTCCCTCACCGAACTTTGTACTCTCTCTCCCTTTCCTGCCTTTCACACGCCTTCCCTTCCATTCTTTCTTCTCAGTTCCTCCTCTAACCCACTACTAAGACACTTAGCCACTCCTTAATCACCTCCCTCTAGACTATTGTAACCTACTCTTTGCTGGTCTGCCTTTGAATCATCTCTGTTCAATGCTTGCTGTGCTGCTAATTTTCCACCAGCCTCGTCATACTCATATTACCCCTCTTCTCATGTCACTTCATTGGCTCCCTATCCGTTTCCGCATCCACTTCAAACTTCTCCTGCTGACCTATAAGTGAATTCACTCTGCAGCTCTTCACTACCTTTCCTCTCTTGATTCTCCCTACATCCCTCCTTGGGAACTCCGCTCTTCTGGGAAATCGCTTCTATCTGTGCCCTTCTCTTCTATTGCTAACTCCAGACTTCGCTCCTTTCACATTGCTGCACCTTACGCCTGGAACAAGCTACCTGTGTCTGTACGTCAGGCGCCTTCTCTGGCCCTTTTCAAATCCAGGCTGAAAACTCACCTCTTCGCTGCTGCTTTTGGATCTTGACTCACCTGATCTCCTTGTTTCTTTACCTTTCCCCCTTGTTTTAGCCCTGTCTACACCTACTGTGTTGTCTGTCCTGACTAGATTGCAAGCTCCGATGAGCAGGAACTGTCTCTTACATGTCTGTGCAGCGCTGCGTACGTCTTGTAGCACTATACAAATGCTCAGTAGTAATAGCAGTAGTAGTAGGTTCCTCTTATTCCCCGCTCTTCTCCTGCCCTCATCTACCTCAACTCCTTCCCTTATGCATTTTACTCCTCTAGCCCCCCTCCTTCTGTTTTGCCTCCCCAGTTCCCTGGATGCTCCACCTCTCAGGTACATTCCACTCTTTTTGCTCGGAAGACCCATTTTAGGTCCACGGTTCCTGTCTTCCTGCTGACAGGGGATAAGGTCCCCACCGACAGACAGTACTGTTTTTGGCTGCAGTAGCAGAGATAGCCTGCTGCTACCCCGTTCAATTTTCACTGCTTCCCTCTGCCTATCCTGATGTATAGGTTTGTCTGCATAAAGTCTCCAGGTACGATTTATGTACGGACTTCAAAAACTGACATAAGGAGAAAGTCTTTATTTAGAAAACTGACTCGGGACAATTACACGTATAGACTTTTTCAGTTTTTCTGTGAAATCCAAAGTATATGTGAAAGTGCATTTCCACCTCCAGGAATGCCCCCTGCCCCCCCCCCCCCCCCCCCCCCCCCCCCATATACAGGTATGGATGAATCCATTGGGGCAATTTCAAAAGCCCTGTTTCTGCACCTAAAATCCTGTTTTATTCAAAAATTGCTCTCACTGACTGATCTTGCACAAAAAAACCCTGGGAATTTCTCCTAGAATGACCCACTTTGTGGAACCCCGTTCATAGTTTTAACTAGATTGAATTAGGGACGTTTTCAAGTAGCCAGTTTAGCAAGGGAAATTGCTATTTATCTTCCTACATGGCTTTGAAGATTGCCCTCTTGAACTTTGAACCCTAAACCTTTGGTCTTCCTTCATTCTAACTGATAATGAATATGACCAGTGATATGAGTGGAGGGGAAAAAGAGAGCCATGACTGGAGGGTGACGAAGCGCTTTGTAACTCAGAAGTATTTCAACAATAGCTGATACCACATTCTGCTTTCCTACTTTGAAACTTTCTAGCAACAGTCTTCCAGTTGTTGGCATTGATGTTGACTACAAAATTAATCAGTGAATCTCCAACATCCATTGCAAACAAAACAATGCTTGTTCCAGCTTCATCATAGATCATCGCTTTGTCTTTCTATGGTTTCTACCTATTGTTTCCAATGTTCTTTATGATATCTGAGTTTCTTATTCACAGAATAACTGTTTAGTTTGTTTCTTAAGTTCATCTTTCAAAACTTCTTAAAAAATTAATTCCTATTCCCCTGCAAAAGTCTTTATAATGCATTGCCCTTGTTTCAGATCCAGAGAAAAGTGTTGGATCTGCCATAACTCTAGACCTCTGAAGTTCTCTTTATTTTGTAGTTGTCATTTTCTACTTGCTTAACAATTATCATAGCTAAACCGATATCACAACCCAGATGACTGAAAAGCAAAGCTTGGTTAAGAACAGTCGTCAATGACGCCTTCGCTCTTGGTCATTGTCTTCTAAATGCCTTTGTCCTTGTTTTCATTAAAGATATTTTGAGATCTGAGTTCTTACAGAGTTGATATATTGATTTCCAAAGTAACCATTTATGTCAGCAGGAAATATGACATTTATTAAGGTATTGCAGTTGTAATTCAGAGGTTGACTCAATTTAGCAGGGTCACTATTCCAAAGAAGTAAGAGTGATGGTATGACTGTGACTTTGGCCTCTCTGCCCTCAATGAACCTGCTGTTGTCTGATCTTATAAAGCTAAGCAGGGTTGTGTCTGGTTAGTACTTGGATGGATGACCACCATGGAACACTGGGTGCTGTAGACTTACTAATTTCCAGCAAATGGATTTTTGTGTTTTATCATAAAGACTTTGGAGAGCATTTGTTAAGATCTGCCAAGCATTGTTCTGTGTGAAGAAGACATTCTGGTCATGACTTATTATATGAAAAGAGCCGCATCACCAGTCTGCTCAGTTCTTTGTGTCTTCCGATTCAAACAGTTTGGGAATTGCGATGATGAAGAGAACTTTATCGACCTGGCTAGAAAACTGCATTACTGACTGTCACAACCTGCCTAGATGTCAGTTTCGAGATTTGGTTAAGGCAAGTGATAGAAAAACCACAATGATGGCCATTCTGTGCTCACTTTCCATTGAAGAAATGATAAAGCTACAATATAGTCTTTAGTTCTCACCTTTAAGTCTCACAGCTACCTGAACATGTCTCACAGGCTTAATCAATTGTACAAGGTCCTTTATTTTCATTCACAGTCCTCTCCCCCAAATTGCCTGTCCGGGTTGTCTTACAAAGCTTATATTTCAGAATGCACGAGGCAAACTGCGACTGTGAGATTTCCCATTTGTGTGGCTCATTCATCCTGCTCATCAGTGGAGAATGTGAGGATGCTTATCTGTATCGGAAGTTCACCATAGACAGCAGGACAAATCAGACACACATACTAGCCCACTACCCTGACGAGTTGATACTTAGCACCAGAATAGACCCAGGGGTCTTGCGAGAGGGTGGCTGTGTGGAAAGTTCTGCACGTCCTCTGAAAATCCTTCCCAGTTTTCATGAGCTCTGAGAAAAATGAGAAGCTATTGTCTTTTTTCCTTTGTCACCCCGTGTCTATAGCGGTGTATGTTTTAGCTGCTTGTTTCCCTACAGTTGGCTTTCCCATTTCTAATGTAATCTAACACTATAATTTTTTATTGTAAGCTGTTCCGCTGTCGTTTTACAAAGGGCGATTTATCAAATGATGCAATAGACTAAAATAAAACTAAGCTACTCCGTGTCAGTGCCATCGGGATGTCATTATTCCTGCTTTCTAAGAACCCCATTTCAAAGTAGGCGACTTCTCTTTATTTTGTTAAAAAGAACTCTGGGTCTTGTCACTCAACCAGCTGCTGGCCTGGTTTTTTTAATGTTTTCAGACATGGCAATTGCAGGTTAAGTGGAAGGGAAAGTGTTTTATTCATTGCAGGGCTGCTCACAAGTGCTCCAGTTAAGAGTCTGCTTCATGAATTCCCACCTGGCATTTGGAGGTGCAGCCTGTGATGGAGAAGGCCCAGCTATTTCTCCATTTTACATTTTGTTTTCAGAGGTGCAGGTGGGTGATTATGATGGTACCGTTACCCAGTGATCTGCAATTCGTTCGAACTGCCGCATCTTCTCTTTTGTTCTTTATGGGAACAGTTTTATGGTGCACAGCAGCAGGGTCATACCAAGCGGTATGCAAGCGATGCAGCCGCACAGGGCACCAGCACAGAAGGGGGCACTGATACAGCATCATGAATCTGGGCCCCATCCCCCCCCTCTAATCCCTGAAACAGAAAAGGGCCTGGTGGTCCAGTGAAACCTAACCTGCCACCTCCCAAACCCTTTCCAATATCTTAAAAACTGTGGAGTGGGAGCATTGCCAACACGCTTCCACTGCGCGCCGCCATCATGCAAAATGGTGGTACCTGGCCCTGCACTGTGTCTCCTGGGATGCACCAGGCAGGGTCAGACTGCCATGTAGGACAAAACATGCCTTATATGACAGAGTGATCCCCAGGCTACATCCTAGGACAGCTGATCCTGCGTCATGTACAGTGTGCCAAAGCACTTTAAAAATAACATGCTACAGACATGCATGTAAGAAATAAACAGAGCATGACAGAAACAAATCTATCATTCGCAAGCAAGGGAAATGGGTAGAGTCTCAAGGCAGGATGGTTTGGAAATTGGAAGTCATTTTATTTTATTTATTTATTTAGCAACTTTTATATACTGCTATATCTACAAGTCACAGCGGTGTACAAGTAACATACAGATTACATAGAATGTAAGTACATAGACCATAAGTAACAGCAGTCAAAATAACATAATTTGCAAAAGCAGAACATGTGCAACGGTCAATGCATGTGGTTTGGTGTCTGCGCCACAGTGTTCAATAAATAGATGTGTCTTTCAAGTCTGTAGTTGATCGTATCTCTGAAGGAAGGGAGTCCCATATGGTTGGGTTGTAGAGAAAGAGGGCTGTATTAGAGGTTGCATGGATACATTGTAAAGCAAGTGGAGGGCACATTTTGATGGGCTTTTCTCCTGGTTCTGTTGCTTGGAGGTGTGAGAATGAGATGTTGGAGGATTTTCCACTGAAAGGTTGTGGAGGATTTTGAGTATGATTCGTGAATGGGAGCCAGTAGAGTTGTTGTAAAATGAGGATAATGTGGGTGCATTGGAAGGCCCTGGTGATGATCTTGGCAGTGGTATTTTGTGCAAGTTGTAGAGGTAATAATGTAGACTTTGGGACTCCTTGAACAATGATGCTAGCGTAGTCTAGTATCGGTGTGATGAGAACCTGGCAGACATCTCTAAAGTCATTATGTTCCAATAGGGGTGGAGATTCTGGACTGCTTTCATTTTATCATAAGCTGATGTAGTGACTTGCTTAATGTGTGAGTGGGGGTTTAACCTCTTGTTGAGGAGTATGCCAAGATATCTAACTTGCTTTTTGACCTGAAGGGTGACGTCCTTGAGTCCGAGGGCCGTTGGAAGAGAGAATGCGAGATTGTTTGTTATGTGCAGAACTTCGGTCTTCTTGGGATTTATATTTTGAGTTGTGGTCATGGAGCCATTGGGAGATTGAGAAGTAGTCCGGATTTTCAGTTGAGAAAGTGGTGTAGATTAGGATATCATTGGTGTAGAGATGATAAAGGACATTGTGGTTCCATATTATGGTGCATAGCAGTTATATGAAGACATTGAATAATAGTGAGGATAGGGCAGAGCCCTGTGGTAGGCCTTGGTGTATTTGAAGGGGGGGAAGTGGTCCCTCCAACTCTCACCTGTCACTGGCGGTCCTCCATGTAGGATTGGAACCACTGGATTATCTTTCCAGTTAGATCCTTTGAACAGAAACATGTCAAAAGGTGTTCAAGAGTAGTTGATAAGATCTGGTTGTAGAGAAAAAGTGTGTTTCTGGTTGGTTGAGGGGATCGGGGATGGCGGGGTATCAGTTCACCCGTCTTAGGATATTGAACCCATTTCTCTGCTTGGGTTTATTTTAAATAGCAGGACTCTCATCAGCTGCCACTTAAGCTTGGAATAGCTGGTTTGCAGTCCTTTGTAATCAGTCCAAACACCTCAGGCAGATCAGATCTACAGTCCATCCAGTTTGGGTCACGTTATTCAGTGTTATTTTTACACGGATACTCAGGGTCAGAGGCTTAGGGTCAAGCAGGGTTATGGCACGTTACATCCAGTACCTTCAGCATAGCTCACAGCTCTTAAGTTGCCAGTAACATCAGATCTCTGAGGACCAATTTGGATCCTCAGGAGCATGGCCACAGGGCTGGACTTGGGACATCAAGCAAGCTCTTTCAGCTTGGCTAATTTTCCTTTTCATACAGTCACCAGGTGACTCAGGATCATCATTCCTACTTCTCACCCGAGCAGTCTGCTAGTTTCAGACCAGCTTTATCTCTTTTGCCTTGACAGAGGATTAAGAAAGAGGACTGTCTCTGCACTGGTCCCTGAGAAATGGTACCCAGAGAGGACTCAATGAGCTGATACTTCTTGAACGAGATGAGCAGGAAAAGAAGTCTGAGTATCTTGGCAGCTTCATGTAGTTTTCTAGCAGTGCATTACAAAAGACTCATGAACCAGTCTAAACGCATTAGTTGATGGCTGAAGATTTTGTATTTAGCTGAATCCTTTCCAATAGCACTACTAAGCAAGTTATATTCAGGTACAGTAGGCATTTCCCTGTCTCCAATGGGCTTACAATCCAAGTATGTACCTGAGACAATAGAGGGCTATGTGACTTAGTTAAGACCACATAGAATGTCGGTATGATTTGAACCCTAATTTCTCTGGTTCGCAGCCCACTGCTCCACTCTATACTTGTTTGCAGTCTAAATCTAGCTCAAAAGTATTTTCTAAATTCATTGGTTAAGAGAGTTAAATGCATGTGCCCTTCTCTTTCCTGCCCTCCTTCTCCTCCTCCTCCCCTTTCCAAGACCACAGAACATGCTCCAAATATGGTGGGATGTTTGAACTAACTTTATTGACCAAGAAGTCCTCAAGCCATCACAAATCCAAATGAATTCCATGAATAAACAAGAATTTGTCTGAATCGAGGGCGGAGCCTGCACGAATCCAGGATGGCAGCTTGAGAGCTTAGCTCCCCGGACCCCGGCACGGATCCTGTGAGAAACTCTGCGATTAGGGAGTCAAGTAGGTGCTACAACTGCTTCGGCAAATACGCATTGGTATGGCCAACATTAAACCCGCGAAGTTGGACTTTGGGGCAAGCGGCAACTCGGGATCCAAGAGGGCAAAGTCTGATCCCCTGTCTCCCCACAAGATGGCCGCCACACGGGATTCAGAGGAGATGATTCGGGAGCTGCTGGGGGAGATGCGATCGGTGAAGGAGTTGGTACTGGTGAATGGAGAGGTGATAGGAAAGGTGCAAGCTGAAATGCAGTACATTAGGGAGCAAATGGAGCGGTTCACTAACTGATTGGACTCTATCGGGACGACAGTGGCTGCGCACGAAGAAAAGCTCGCACGTGTGGACAAGATGGCAAAAAGGCTGGAGAGGCTGGAATTAAGCTTGGAGGATGTTGCTAACAGGAATCGCAGAAATAATATTAGAGTGCTAGGTGTTCCGGAGGGTGCTGAGGGGGCAGACACGATTTCTTTTTTGGCAAGAGCCCTACCCTCGATGCTGCATTTGAAAACAACAGGCCCGATCGACATTGAAAGAGCGCATAGGATTCCTGCGCAGCCTAACCTGCATGCCCGGGGCCCTCGACCGATCATCTTTTGTCTGCTGAGATACCAACAAGCGGTGCAGATTTTGGAAGCGGCACGGACTCTGAGGTCAATTACCTTCGAGGGTCATAAAATTCTATTTTTTCCCGACTTCTGCAGGGCAACGGTAGAAAAGCGGAAGCAGTTTCTTGCATTACGACCCCGCCTTCAGCAACTGCAGGCCCGGTACGGGCTGTTTTATCCCGCCCGATATAAGATTACTTTAAATAATCAAACGAAGTCCTTTGATGTCCCGGCGGCAGCGGCAAAGTATGTTGAAGAGCAAGAAGTTCTGCAGATGCAGTGACTGTTTACACTGGGATGTAAGACTTAACTGTTTTGAGAGCAGAAGTTGCTGCGGAGCATGGTTTCTCCTTCTTTTGGTTCCCCAGAAGCTGTGGGTATATTTACTGTGTTAGTAAGACGGGATATCCCTTGCTCTGGGCCGCAGCAATTTGGTCTCTGGGACAATCAATGGCAGTCTATATATAAAGGGACATTTGGGTTGTTCAGCTTTGTATGGGGGGGGGTAATAATGGCTCCTCTGCCCTGGGATGAGGTGGCTGCGCAAGGCAACTGTAATATTGTAGGGGTGGGATTTTTGCTTGCCTTATCCCTTCATCTGTACAGTTCCTTGCCCCAATACATCAGGGCAGGGGTTAAATATGCGAGTTGGGTGTGGGTTATAAAGGGCAATGCTAATAGTATGCAATTAAGTATGGTAGCGGATGACATGGCTGTACTAGATAGCTAGAAACTGATGTCTAGAGAGGCAGGGTTTCTCAGGTGAAATCTGTTTATTTTGCTTTTTTATCATGTCCAGGGGATAGCTGGGGTCTTGAGGACTATCTTGGTAGTTGTGTGAGTTCACCCATTATGTTTTTCTCTTCGGAGATACAGATGACACCTTGTAGGCCTGGCTATGGTTTTCACTGCCTGGTCACCCTAGAATTTTCTGGAGAGGGAGTGCAGGCCAGGGAAGGGTGCGGGATGAGCTCCTGTGCTGATAAGGATGGGTTTAGTTAAATGTTTATCCCTAAATGTTAAGGGAATCAATCACCCTATCAAGCGTAAAAAAATATTATTATACTGTCAAAAACAATATGCTGATGTAATTCTTCTACAAGAAACTCATTTGTCTTCCAAAGAGACGCTAAAGATGGCACTAGGCAAATTTTGTCTAGTGGCTCATGCTCCTGCATGTATGAAGAAGAATGGAGTGGCGGTCCTGATTAAGAGATCGCTTAAATATCAAATTTTGTCATCTCGGGCAGATGTGGAAGGCAGATGGGCTGGGGTGCATCTCCTCCTGGAGGGTCAACAGTTGAGTATTTTTAATGTGTATGCTCCTAATAACGACAGTCCTTCCTTCTTCCAGTCGTTAGCTGATGTTGTTCAAGAATATGCCAGTTATCCAGTAATCATCAGGGGAGACTTTAATCTGGCTTTAGACCCCCTAATTGATCGCAAACCCAGCAGACCGCGTAGGAGGGAGAGAGCCCTGGAAGTGCTGCTTTCGATCATGGAGACCTTAGGATTGGTGGATATATGGAGACTGCATCATCCAACAGAAGCTGATTTCACATTCTTTTCACACCCGCATGGTTCTCATTCGAGAATTGATTTCTTCCTAGTTTCTAAAACAGTAGCCCAATGTATAAGTGTATCTGATATACTCAGCACTAATATTTCTGATCATGCTGCAATAGTGATTATCCTGGACCTCAAGGCTGAGTCCTGCAAAAAAGAATCATGGTTCTTCCCGCAGTATTTGTTAGCGGATGAGTCCTTTAAGGAATATCTCCGGAAAGCTATAAAAGAGTACTTTGGGAGTAATTTGGCAAGTGATACCCCTGTATGGGCCTGGTGGGAGGCGTTTAAGGCCTCACTGCGAGCGCAGATAACTAGTTATGTGATTGCCAAAAACAAGGCGGGACGAAATGAGCTGAAAACCCTTGACCAACAGATTCGGGCTGGAAAGCGAATCTTACAGTGGCAATTCAACAACAGGGTCTTGACCCAGCTGCAAAAGTTAAGATATGCATATAATTCAGCTCTTAGTACAGAGGTCGAACAGGCTGCATTCCCTTTGCAAGTGTGATACCATGTGGAGGCAAACAAAGCAGGGAAAGCTTTGGCAGCACAGCTCAAGCCTCGTGTGGATAGAGCTCGCATTGTGGTAATAGAAGATGAGCAAGCAGGCCCCTTATACAAGGATCAAGACATTTCGGATGCTTTCTCGGAGTTTTATCATCAGCTATATGCGTCTGAGGGAGTCAGTGAACAGGCTGAGATACGAAGTTTTCTAGAACAGATCGATCATCCCTGTTTAGAGCCGGAACAGAAGGCCGCACTAGAAGAACCGATTCGGCTGGAAGAGCTCAAGCTGGTGCTAAACAAGATGCAGAGCGGGAAAGCAGCGGGCCCCAACGGATTCCCAGCAGAGTTTTATCAGATGTTTATCCAGGACCTGCGCCCACAGCTGCTGTTTTTCTATCAGCGGCTCCAAGATCAGGCATGCCTCCCTGGAGCCTTTGCAGAGGCCACCATAGTGGTTTTGCCGAAGCCTGGGAGAGATCCAAGCCGGGTAGGCAACTACAGACCCATCTCGCTGCTGAATGCCGATTACAAGCTGTATTCTTCCATACTTGCTGCACGACTCAAGAAGGTCCTGAACCTACTGATTCATCCGGATCAGGGTGGCTTTGTTGCTGGAAGGTCCACTGTGGATAACGCTCGGCTATTATGCAACCTCCTGGAGATCACTAACGGTTTGGATTCCCCTTACATCGGACTCTCATTAGACGCTGAAAAGGCCTTTGATAGGGTGGAGTGGCCTTTCTTATTCCAAGTGTTGGAATGGTTTGAATTCCCCTCCTCATTTATTCGAATGGTGAAGTTGTTATACACCAAGCCTGGGGCTAGGATCCTGGCTAATGGAGTGCTGTCTCAACCCCTCTCCTTACACAGAGGCACGAGACAAGGTTGTCCTATGTCTCCCCTGCTATTTAATCTGGCATTGGAACCACTGCTGTTACTGCTGCGACAGTCGGATGAAATTAGAGGAGTTGCAGTCGAGGATCTTCAGGTGAAAGCCTCTGCGTATGCAGATGATCTGTTGCTGTTCCTCACCCCGGATTCTGTATCCCCGGCATTCCATCATATAGGGCGATATTCCGACTTCTCTGGTTATAAAGTTAACTGGACAAAATCAGTAGCATTCCCTCTCAATAAGTATGGGACCCGGTCGATGGTACATCAGTTTGATTTCCAGTGGGAGCCAGCAACAATCAAGTATCTCGGGGTACAATTTGGCAGTCCAATGGAAGAAACTCTCAGAATAAACGGGGAACGACTGAAGGAAACAGCACGTCTTTTTACAGAAAAATGGTCTCCTTTACATCTCACGTGTTGGGGGCGATTGGACTCTCTGAAGATGGTGCTAGTGCCGAAATGGAATTATATCTTGGGGATGATCTCAGTATTCTTTGAGGAATCTTTATACAAAGAGATTGAGAGGATTCTTTGTCGCTTCCTTTGGAGTGGGAAGACTCCTAGGATCGCGTTGAAGAAATTGAAAGCCTCCAAAGAAGCCGGGGGTGTGCAATTCCCGGATTTTTACTTGTATCACCAGGCAGCGATATTAAACCAAGGTGTCCTGTGGGCAGCTGAGGGCGAAGATATCCAGAGACCCATGTGGTTGGAGATAGAAGAGCGTTTGATCTCTCCGCGTCCAATTAATTTGGCTATGGGGATGAATCTGCCAGAGACCTCCAAGGTGGGGCGCGTCATTCTGTCTACACAAAAGGCTTTTTACGGTCTCTCCCTCTGCCTAGGTGCTAATAACCCCATATCTGGAAGAATGCCCATCTGGAATAATCCGGACTTTAAAATAAATAATCGGACAGTTGCTTGGAAAATCTGGCAACAATGTGGTATCTGGCGACTGGGACAGATGTTACAAAACGCTCAGTGGAAGTCCTTCCAAATGATGCATGAGGAGTTTAACCTGCCAACTTCTTGTTTTTATCAATGGCTCCAGCTAAAGCACTGTGTGGGGCAGAAAATACAAAATCCTGAGCTAATGATGGACAAATGGGGCTTGGAGGAGTTTGTAGGAGAGCTTGCTTTGCAGAAGGGCCGAGCATCAAATATTTATGGATTCTTCAGAAGTAAGATGCCAGCCCAAACACTGGGATTATGGAAAGTATGGGAGGCAGATTTGGATATATGTCTACCTAAGGATCACTGTTTCTCCAACTGGGGGCCGCTGGTGCGGCCATCTAGATCGGCCTCCCTTACACAATCAATGTTTTTCTTGGCGCATAGGGTGTTCCTTACGCCAGTCAGATTGGCTAAGTGGAGCAAAGAAGCGTCCCAATATTGTTGGACATGCCACAAGGAGCTTGGAACGTTACGACATATGCTATTAGATTGTTCAAGCCTTCAGATGTACTGGGGGGCTGTTTGGAAGAAGATTCAGCAGGTGTTAAACTTTACGCACCCACTCTCCTGGAAGATAATAGTGTTGAGAGCTACAGCAGGAATACCCAATGTTGAGAAGGAGAATTTCTTTGCGCTGAACTTTATGTTGGCGCTTGCTATAAAAGTAATTCTCATGAGATGGAAAGATCCTGCGAAGTTAAGCTGGCTGCACTGGTGGAATTTAGTCTGTCTATACAGCCGATATGAAAAGGCATACGACAATATTTATGCCTCCAGGGGCATTGTGGGGGAAGGAAAAAAGTGGTCTGCACTAGATAGATATTCGAACGTGGATGGGTGCTAGGTGGTGGGGTAGTTTGGGCCTGCAAGGTGTCGGGGGTGGGGGGGGGGTGGGAGGATACTTAATGCTTGAATAAGTGTACGTGTAATAGGAGTTTGATTAGATTGTGTTATGTCTGTACTGTAAAATGTAAATATATTGAATTAAAAAAAAAGAAAAAAAGAATTTGTCTGAATCTCGGGAGTGTGCTTATATTTGCAGACTGAACTTTGTTTCAATTTGGATTCGTCTTTGCAAACTTATTTATTGGCAGAACTGGGCATTAATTTACAACACTAGGCAGGACTGCCAATCTGCACCAGATTTTCAGGGCAGAATGATCCAGTCCTGGTTTTACCTCCTGGCATATGGAGATTTGTCTTGTCGTCCTGATTTCCCCTTTTTATTCCCTAAAAACAGTGGGTGGAACTCGCCAACTCACTAATTGCTCTTCTCTTGTTTGAAAAGTGCACCGGCAGGTAGTCTGCAAGTGGCTGAATCCATATGAGGATATTATTTACGGGGCCTCAATAACTAGGCAGAAAATGAAACCTGTGACCCGAGGCTACAGTGAAATGAAAGGGAAAATGTTCTAATCTATTAACCAAACACCTGCCTCCTACAGTCCAGGAAGAACAGCCCTTCCCGCAAAGGCCTGAGATTTTGGGCTGAGAAAATGCGAGATAGTCAACCTGGGATGTGGGGGCTCCAGACATGCTGAGCCCCTCTGGCGAGCTGGACAGTTCCAGTTAGTAAAGGGTCATCCGATGGCCTATAGGTCCAGCTTTATTCATTGTGTAATAATTAGAGACCTCTAAGCTTCTGCAGTGGTGTCTCTAACAGGACGCCTAGGTTAACTTGGTAAGTAGGTGCATAGCATAGTTATGTGCTATTTTATAGGCTCCTATTTTTTTTATAAACTACCAGTGTGTGTGGCTGAAATCATACCTTAAATGCAGGTGCGGACAATCCATCGGTTCGAGATCAGGTGTAAATATCCGCATGTAAAGTTGGCAGGTGAACTCATCGCTTATAATCAATGCATATCCTTGCGAACTCAGCCTGCGCTCTGCCCACCCTGTGCCCCTACTACGCCTATTGGCAAAGTATGTGTTTGTGCCAACGTGCATACGTTTACGCAGAGCACAAACCCACCTTCATCTAGTACAGAATAAGGGACCAGAAATTAGAAACGCATGCGGACAAGCTGAAATGGAAACTTCAAGCAGTCAGCTTCTGCCTGTGATGCAGCAGTGGACAAAGAAACAGAGATGCCTTTGTGCCAGTACTGTGCATTATCCAGAGAGAGAAGAACTACACTTCCCCAGCCCCGGCATCGTCCAGTCATCAAAACGCATAATTGCGTCTCTTTTTAAATCTTTGTTGTCTCTGCACTTTTTTAAAACCGAACTCTCTTTTCACTTTCCTTGTGTCAGTCATCAAAGTCCTTTCTAGGTCTCCTTTCTTTCTTCCCTAGCTTTGCCTCGGATTTTTCCCTCCTATCCATTTCTCTCCTTTGCCTTTTCATGCACTCAGTTTGCTATCACCCTCTTCCTCCCCCTGCAGTCCACAATCTCTCCCCTTTATGCCTCTCATTTACCTCCTGCCTTTCCACTCTCACTCTCACCCACTCCCCAGACTTCCCTTTCTTCCTCTGTCTTTCACCCTCATCAGCTTTTCATTCCCTCGCCAGACCTAGGCTCCAGTCCATTTCTTCCGTCTCTCATTCCCTAGCCAGCCTCCTATTGCCCTTCTTTTAGCTCCACCCGTTTCCCCATTTTCACCTTCTCTCACTCCCCATTGCAGGTGATATGGAAGGGCAGACTAGATAGGCCATGTGCTCTTTATCTGCCGTCATGTTTCCATGTTTCATAGCCCTCGTCCTTTTCCACTGCCTGTCAATCCCTGCAAGTCCTTCACACTCTCTCTCTAACCCTTCCGCCCAGTTTCAAACCATCCAACCCATCTAACGTACACGCAGGAATGCTTTTACTAGAGTCCATGAGCTGGTTAACGCACAGCTAGAGGCAGTCGGGAACACTAATGCATGATAGTGTCTGTCTTCACATGTTAATTGGCGACTGCTGGACGGAATGGGAATGGGTGGAGAGTGAACATGGACAGCGCATTACCTCCAGTGCCAGGGCAATTGCCTGACTAGTTTAAGGTGTGTTTACCCAACAACTCCTCTATAGGAATGTTAAGTGAACCCAGCGTAGTGGAGCACTCGCTAGGAAAACCCTTCATATGTTAGCTGCCGAGGACATACTGAACACACCTCCAACAGCTAACATGTGGCCTTTGCCATTAACATGTGTGAGATCGGCTCATTAATGGCTTTAGTCATACCCTTTGCTTACTTGCCAAATCCCTGAATACCCACTGGATCTTAGTCCCCACTCTCCTCCCTACCCAATCCTCATTATCCATTCACTCCCCTATCCCATCCCATGCGCTTCCACCTAATCCCCGAATCCCTACTCGCCTAACCAACCCTAACTCTGTACTTCCCCCCCTTGAATACGCACCTAGGTCGAGTTCTTTCTCCTGAAGTACTCACCTAATCACTAAGCCCCCCTCCCTAAGTACTGGGCTGCCTCCTGTAGTCCGCCATTATTTTTAAGGCCCCAGTAATTGGAAAAAATG
Organism: Ichthyophis bannanicus; assembly: GCA_033557465.1. Lineage (NCBI taxonomy): Eukaryota > Metazoa > Chordata > Amphibia > Gymnophiona > Ichthyophiidae > Ichthyophis > Ichthyophis bannanicus. Next base: position 58,427,393 of record CM066033.1, on the reverse strand, counting down.
GGACTGGGAGGACAGACGGAAACTGACAGGCATGCAGACACGTGATTCCTAGAGCAGGCATGACAGTGGCCCAAGCCATGCTACATGCTCTCTCCCTACCAGTGGTGTGGCCCGAAGGAAGAGGGGTGGTCGACAATCATAAACAATGTTTATGAACACCAGTGTTATTCCAAGCAGGACTTCTGCGCAGAATAATATTGCTGTTGATGCGTGAGACAGAATTCCAATACATGAGCGTGTACAAGTGCCAACCAAGTTTTCTTTGTGCGCAAGACATAGGCATTGTAAACACAGACTCATGTACCCATGCGTCCCGCTTGCTCTCCTTGTTTAGCGCAGACTTTTTGTGCAAAGCTTATTTGTATGCTGTTTGCTTCCAGCATCAGAGAGCAAACTTTCTACATTAGACTTATGTTTGGAAAGTTCAAACATTGCATTGAAGCATATGGAAGGAGGAAATGTCAGCCCATTCTTCAAAAAAAGATGGGGGCACCATGTCAGCAGCTGGAGACCCAATTGCCTGCCTGAAACTGGGGTTGCAAGTCATTTTTTAAGATAGCACTTGCCACCTCTTGCCGCCACGTAGCAACACCTGTATTTTCACGCTGTCCCATGCGTGGCCCACATCAGAGCACTGAACATACGCAGGACTTTCAGTTCTTCCCTAAGTAGCCTGCTTCTCAGCAGTGTCCTTTGACTCTTTAAAGACCTACAGTAGCACAGTTAATGGTGGCAGATAAAGACCAACATGGTCCATCTTGTCTGTCGAGTAATGTGACTATCGTTGTAGTTGTCGCTGCCACTCCATGCAGGTTACCCCCCCCCCCACACCACTCACACACACACATATGTCTTCCCATTTACCAAGCAAGCACAACAGCAAGGAAAAGGCAATCTGCAGACCTGTAAATGCATGGAGTTCATTACGCACTACACCAGAAATGCTGAACCACCATGACATTTTACAATATACGCAAGTAGTCTCATAGCATGCCGCAACACCTTCAACAGCTTGGGTCTGCAGTGCTAAACCTGGAAAAGTACATAGAATACTGTAATCCCCGGGAAGTAACTTACACACGAGCTCTTGGCTAAGTTGATTTAGAAAGTTTCGAGGTAGGAAAGTGCCTGCAGAGGTTATGGTGGTTGCCAGGTAAAGTAAAGGTACATTTTACAAAGTATGTTCCAGTGCAATCTGGGGCATCCAAGTCACAACATCTGAAAAAAGCCAGGCACGTCCAAGTTCGGGCATGATTTCATAGCATGCGCAATATGGATGTCTGCGGGGGCTTCTACATAGATATCCCTGGCATAGTATCCTAGACCAGGGACGTCTAAGAGATGATCAGCAGTGTTGTAATCACAAAACTCTTGCATCAATTACCCAAAAACTAACACTGCAATTGTGGAGCGTACTGAAAATCGTGGAGTGCCATCTTCTTTACACCCTCCAGATGTTTTTGGATCAAAATGAAGACTTTTCCAGTGCATGTCCAAAGTTGGCTGAGGTCACAGATGTCTTTGAGGTTTCTTAAAGCAATTGGAGGCGTCTACGCTCATCTCTCCACCTCATCTGCGCCTTCGCTACAGTCCTTGCCTTCTTGAATATCCCTGTGCTGGAACGTCTCTAAAGATGGTTTGTAACATGGCTCTTGGGACATCTTCGTGATTTGGATTTTCGCATGCACATTTCCGGATGTCCAAATCATGAACAAGGCTTCTAAAACGACTGCCCTAGTCTAACATCAGAAAGAAACCTTATCAGCATTCGGTCATCAGCATTGAAAGCTGCTGTTTTGAAATGATTACCAGGTTCATGAATATGGTTTGCAAACAAAATGACTGGGTTAGTAAAGACAGTGGTACAGAAATGCTCTTCCTGATTCCTTCTGTTTTCTTTCTCTTGTTCGTTCCAGTTCCCCCCGTAGTGGAGCCAACATTAGAGGATATCCGTCAGGGCCTAGGGCGCAGTGTGCTAATGAGATGCACTATGCTGAAAGGAAGTCCCATGAAGGTGGCCACTGCCGTTTGGAGGTTCAACAAAAACCTTATGACTGTACCTCTCCCGGAGCAACAGGAGTACTCGGAGTGGAAAATAGACAGCCTGAGCCGAGAAACCAGTGGCACGTATGAATGCAGCATCTCCAACCATGTCGGTTCCTCGACGTGTATCTTTCAGGTCTCCGGTAAGTCTCACAGATGATGACATACATAGAATATAACAATAAATAAGACATGTCCAGTCCTTCTAGTTTGCCCAAGTTCCTTCTTGCTAAAATGTCTTAGAGCCATGGAGGTTCCCCAATTGCCTTAGTCTTCAAATAGTGAAGTTTATTCCCTCTTTATGTGCACTCTTGTCGACACATATACTCACATGCAAACGCACATATGCACTGATCATATATATGAATGGAAACAGAAATGCCCTCTTGGGGTGACCTTTAAAGGGTGGATGATTCAGTCCTGGTTACCATTGCATGCACTGAAGTGTAGTCATACTTGTCTTAGGGAAACCAGGTAAAACCAGAACTGGATCAGATTGTTTGGGATGAGCTGAGTAAGGTGACACCTCTAGGGACATGATTTCAAAACTCTCCCCTGCCAGTAACTCTCTGTATAATCTTGCACTGCACGGGTCACTTTATAGAAGACTTTGGGGAACCAAGTACTACACTGAACTCAGCTCATAGCTATCATTGGATTTTGTGTCAAAAACACTTTCTACTTAGAGCAGGGGTTGTCAAACCAGACCTTGGGGCACATCTTGCCAGTCAGATTTTCAGAACAATCACAATGATTATGAACGAGAGAGATTTGCATACAATGGAGGCACTGCCTGCAAATCTCTTTCCTGCATAGGTGTGTCCTGAGGACTGGGGTGAGAACCACTGACTTAGAGAACACCCAAATAAATACATATGTAAAACACAGTTCAAACAGATGTGTTAAGCTCTACAGGGACACCTCACCTTAAACAGTTCAGGCAAGCAAGCAACTCTGTTTCTTTAAATCAGTACAGGGTCAGAAAGCTAGACCAGCAATGGGATGCCATGACCTGGGAAGCAGGGATGATGTGGAGCGTGTCAAAGGTATGAGCAAGGCAGGACTGACAGTTAGAGAAAGATCAGGAAAGACTTCAGGATGGACTGGGACGTCAAGTATGCTGGCCAGTCAAGGCTGACCAGAAGGGAGTGAGCAAAGTGGAGCTAGTTTCGTCTTGCAAATTCGTGAACGTGAAAACATTCAGAGGCAGCCCCAGGGATGTTCCCTGAATGACATCCTGAAGTTCTGAGTCAAATCTAGGTGGCCCTGACACATCACTCCTTGTACCCACCTCCGTCACCAACTATCTGCGTGACCTTGGGATGAGTCGTTTTATCTCTAAGGGAACTAGATTTAGCTCATGTCTTTCTCGGACGTCCAAAGCACGTGGCATTTAGGACCCTGTTAACAAGGAGCTCAGTATTCAGCAGGTTAGCAGCTGCACAGATGAGTTGCGCATACGTTCAGCAAGGAAAAGCACATAAGTGTCACCACTGAATATCTTGTCCATAGAAAGTTATACCAACTATTTGTGTGGCAGCCCCTATGCATTGAACCTACAGTATATAGATAGCGGCAACCCCAAGAACAGGCCAAGATTTCACCCAAATGTAAAATGGTTAACTTTGACCCTATAGTGATCTGTACGGTCAAAAGTAAGGACTTTTTAAAAAAAAAAATCGCTTATGTGGTTGCCGCCTGCTGCTGGCCGCAGAAGCTGTTCATCCTAACCTGGTTTTCCCACACCAGAGAGAAGAACCGCTTGGGCCATCCCATCCGTTCATGTGTACTGTGCTACTAGGCTGTCACAGATCTTACTCCATTTATGGAAAATAGATCCTACCAGTTCTCTGCTGACAATTTGCTACATATTAATGAATAGAGACATGACAGCAGAAAAAGACCACATGGCCTATTTAGTCTGCCCTTCCAACAACTACAGTAGTCCCTTTTTTTTTCCTTTAGAGATCCTCTGTGTTTGTCCCATGCTTTTTTGAATTCACATACTGTCCTCGTCTCCACCACTCCACTGGGAAACTATTCCATCCATCTACTACTCTTTCCATAAAGAAATATTTCCGCATATTACTCCTGAGTCTATCCCCTTTCACTCTCATCCTATGTCCCCCTATGTTTCATCGCTGGTCTCAGTCTTCTAGAATACTGTTCACGTCCCAAAATTATCCCATCCTTACCCCTCACAAAACTTATCAAAATCTAAACATTCCCTATTTCATGTTGTGGGTTATTCCAGAACACGCATAAGCCGGTAAGGTGTGCGATAGAGACGTTTTTCTCACTAAAATGTCTAGAACCGTATTCCGAAACCACGCAGCCCCGCACATACACAGCGCTAGTATGGGGATCTCAGAACCGTGGTGGGAGGGGCGGAACGGAGGTGTGGCAAGCTGGAGACGTGGAAAGTGTATTCAGGAAAGGCCGTGTACGTCCTGAATGTTTCCCGCAGACGCCTACGTTATGCCAGCAGCAACGTGGAATAAGGCCAGAACTTAGAAAACTTTCTGCTCTGATCTTCAACGCGTCCCATAGAGATGAATGGCTGTGACACGTCTGTATTGAACTGCTGTGTCTGCTATCTGGGAGGGCACAAGATGTAGTTGTGAAGAATAGAATGCACAGGTGAGGGACGTTTGTAAGGTTAAGGAACAATAAAAAAACACTCCTACAGAAAAATATAATATAGCACTGCAATAGTCTTTATTCTAGCTATGCTGACATTTGCTGTTTGTGCTAAAGGGGCTATCCTTGGCTTCCCTAACAATTCCAGTGTTCAGAAAAATGGGAATGTACAGTAGATGTAGGGATGGTATGTGAGGTAGTATGGAGCAGAATCATGTTTGGCTCAGAAATGCACATCAGACGTGTTGTTCTGAGACGCCATGCCATTATGTCTTCACAGCAGTTGTTTATAGGTGCAGGGTATGGTTTGGGCAGAGGTATGTTAGTTGTGACTGCAAGTGAGAGAGTGTGTGTGTGTGTGTGTATGATTTGAGTGTTGCATGGGAGGATCTGGTGTGTTCATCCGTCACTCTGGGAGGACATGAATACCTGGCCAGTACCTGAACCATAGGAATGACCACAGCATCACCAGATGTGCGTGTGATCGGGCAGAATAAATCAGAACAGGTTCTCTAATAGCGACATGTCAAAACATATCCCTGTCACTAATAAGAGACCCTCAGAATGAGAGCATTCAGCTGTGTAAACAGCACTAAGACATGCCCAGAAACAACATCATTCGTCTCTAAAAACGTGCACATTTTTAGAGACCAATGATGGTGCCTTTGGGCATGTATTAGTGCTGTTTGCACTATTGAATTTCCCCATTCTGACGGCCCCTTATTAGTGGCAGGGATATGTTTTGACATTTCACTATGGAGAACCTCTTCTGATTTTTTTCTGGTCCATACTTAGCATTATCCAAACTGTTTTCAGAGTTGACCAATGCAAGCATAACTAAGGATGTCACCTACTGTAATTTATGCTGTGATGCAAGGTTTGTCATGACAAACATATCACTTTCTATCTGCTTTTGTACCATCTTAGAGTGCACCGAGATTACTTTGCAGTGTTCTGGGCGCGTAACAGACTAGTATATATAGTCTAGTTTGCATCAACATTTATATATCAGTAGTATTCATGTGTAGTTTGCATCACACAACACTGTCAGTGAGAGGAGCAGTTTAGGAGATGCACCTTTTACAGGGGAGTGTGGCCGTTCATGGGTATATAGCGGGGATGGGCGAGATCAAACAAGTCCATCCTTTCAGAATATGGTGGGCACCGGGATGTACAAAGCCATTTGCTGCGTCTTGCCATGGCTCATACTCAATAGTGCTTTGTTCGTGCTGCGCAAAAACATCTATGTCCCCGACTCCGAAACCGTAAGTGCGTCTATCCCCGCAGTTGCAGAATCATGTTTAAATCGAGTTTCGATTTAGACGTGCCCGCAGGCCGGACATGCATGTTCTAGAATTGGGTTCCACGTATCTTGCATTATTTTATATTGGCTCCCATCAGTCACTAGATCCAGAAACTCAGGGACACCATTAGCCCAGGCACCCTGCTATTTTCACAGAGTTTCTTTCATGCAGACATACAGAATTGTAAAAAGCACAAAACACTTTTACTGTAAGCTCTTTGTGGGTGTCTACTCAGGCATTACTACCCCTTACACCCTGTCCGCCTTAAAGCAGAAGAAATAGGGACACTGACCATACTGGGACTAAGTCATAGGTAGCTGTGCACATCCCTGGGAGTCTGCCTCTTCATCATCTTGAGCAAGATGGAATTACACGAGCTGTGTCTGTCTGCTTGTTTGCACCCATACTACTTCCAGCCCGAGCACTGGTTCCCCAGTCTACGCTGTTCTGGGGTCCTTTCTCTTTTTCCTGCGAGCTAACTCTCCCACCGAGACATCTCACTATTGCAGATTCAGCATTGTTTCAGGGTTGAGGGAGAGGGGGGTTTGGATTGTCTAGTCGAGATCCAGGAGGTATCCGACAGGGTCTGAGGTTTCTGGCTGAGCTCAGTCCTAGTCTGGTACAGAGCCAGAGCTAGTTCAGCCTGGCTGATGCTATGCTGGGAGTTAATCACCTTGGCTCTCTCCCTTTCAAGCATTGCTAATCTTGAACAGCATACGGTATCCTCACACATGATGGAATGAAAATGACTGACCCATATCATTCTCCTAGGTCTGATCCCAAAACTGTAAAATTGCTGGGGTTGTGTACACGTGTGAGGGGGACGGAAGCACAGTGTCTGAGGACGAGGAAGGAGCAGTCTCTTCCCTTTGCTGGCTTGGACGGTCTGTGCAGAGGGAAGCTGGTGGCTGATCTTGTGCTAGAGCTGCATTAGTGAGCCTGTGATGAGGAAGACACAGCCTTCACTCTCTCTCTCTCTTTCTCCTCCTTGCCTCCCTCCCTTCCTCCTGCAGGGAGAGCTTACAGCCCAGAGTTCTACTTTGACACTCCCAATCCAGTGAAAGCTCAGAAACACTCTAAGAACTACTCGTACATCCTGCAGTGGACGCAGAGGGAGCCTGACGCAGTGGACCCGGTGACGAGCTACAGGATGGACGTCCAGCAGGTAAGATGCCAACTGCACAGGGACATGTTACGTCAGGCCAGATGGTCAGAGGAACCCTGGAGAAAAGCTTCCCACTTTCTTTCCAAATCGTCCCAGAAAAGGCCGTAGCTGGAAAGCTAAGCGACCTGTGACTGGCTGTGAGAATCCCACTGCCTTCATCGGATCAGTACAAGCAGAGCTAAGGACGTGAAGGCTGAGTAAGCAAGCAGACCGCAGATTGCATTATGATAGTAGCGCTTTCAAAAGTCACAGAGAGATTTGGTGACAGAGGGACCTTGGGTGGATATTGAGCACCCTTCCAGGTTTGTGTGAAGGTGTGAGGGGAGGGAGCGAGGTCAGCAAAGAAAGCAGACGGCACGAAACGTCTGTCTGCTAGTGACTCAGAGCAGCTCAATAAGAGGTTATTGGTGGTACTGTTAGCACACTGTTGTTCCTATGCACATCTGTGGGCTAATACAGCAAGCACACTGCTCCCCTGAACACACTAAAATCCCTCGTAGAGCATCAAGCATCCAGGCCTCTGTTCTGTGAAACATGGAGGTCCATACAGGCCAAAGCCCAGAGTCTCCTGAGTATGGCAAAGGCTCAACATCTCCACATATTCACTGATTTTCAGGACCTAAGGCATGGTTCAGATTGTCTTACAATGTTCTGGTCTTAGTTCTTCTGAGAAAAATATTATATCTCTGAAAGGCTAGAGGCTAAGAGAAACCTGCAGCCCATGGTCAGATGGCTCTTGCCATCTTATTCAGTGGCCTGCAGTGAGGAATTCCACTTTAGAGTACACTGTAATAAACACTGCAATCCAGTATTCCTGTGATAATGCTCTGGATATGACACACTGCAGTCTGATATTCCTGTGCTGAATCTCTGGATGTGACACACTGCAGTCTGATATTCCTGTGCTGAATCTCTAGTCTAGTCTTCCTAGGATAATGCTCTGGATGTGACACACTGTAGACTGATCTTCCTGGGGTAAAGGGTAACGCTCTGGATGTGACGCTCTTTTAGTCTTGTATTCCTGTGGTAATGCTCTGGATTTGACACACTGCGGACTGGAATTCCTGGGGTAATGCTCTGGATGTGACGTTCTTCAGTGTGGAATTCCTGGGGTAATGCTCTGGATGTCACACACTGCAGTCTGATATTCCTGGGGTAATGCTCTGGATGGGGCACCCTGTAGTCTGACATAATATGGCAGTGATAAACTACTTCTCATTCTCTTCTTATGTCTCCCATCACTCTTTCAGTGTTTGGTTTAGAGGATCCTTCTCTATTGCTATCCCACTCTCAGTTGGTGTACCCCAAGGATCTGTCTTGGGTCCACTCCTTTTCTCTCTGTACCCAGTCCTTGGTACACTCATCTCTTCCTGTGGCTTTCAGTACCATCTCTGTGTTGATGACTCCCAGATCTACCTCTCTACGCCTGAAATCTCTCCGGCTATCCACTCCTGAATCTCTGCCTGCCTTTCTGGCATTGCTGCTTGGATGTCTCATCGCGCTTGAAATTGAACTTGGCCAAAACTGAGCTTCTTATTTTTCCCTAAATTCTCCTCTCCCCTTCCTCCTTTCTCAGTCTGTATGGATAACTCTTTACTCTTCCTGTCTCCTCGGCTCGCAACCTTGGGGTATTCTTGGACTCCTCTCTCTTTTTCTCCACAAACATCCATCTGATAGCTAAAACCTGCTGCTTCTTTCTCTGCAACATCAATAAAATTTGCCCATTCCTTTCTGAACATACTACTAAGATACTTATCCACTCTTTAGTCACCTCCTGACTATTGTAACCTATTCCTTGCTGGTCTCCCTCTGAATCATCTCTCTCCCCTTCGGTCTGTTCAACACTCTGCTGAGCGGCTAATCTTCCACCAGCCTCATCATGCTCATACTAGCCTCTTCTCAAGTCACTTCATTGTCTCCTTATCTGTTTCCCCATCCAGTTCAAACTTCCCCTGATAACCTACCAGTGCATTCGATCTGCAGCTCATCACTACTTTTCGTCTCTTCTCTCTCCCTACACCCTTCCTTGGGAACTCTGCTCTTCTGGCAAATTGCTTCTATCTGTGCCCTTCTCTTCTATTGCTAGCTCTAGACTTCACCTTGCTGCTTCTTATGCCTGGAACAAACTACCTGAGTCTGACCCTTTTCAAATCCAGGCTAAAAACTCACCACTTTGCTGCCACTTCCAGATCTTGACTCACCTGATCTCCTTTGTGTTTCCTTACCATTCCCCCTAGATGTATCCCATGTCTCCAGCTACTGGGTTGTCTGTTTTGACTAGATTGTAAGCTCCGATGAGCAGGGACCGTCTTTTACATGTGTCTGTGCAGCGCTGCATACATCTTGTAGCGCGTTTAAAATGTTCAGTAGCAGTAGTAATAGTTCTGTGAAGTGAGTTGTGTATCCTTAAGGAATATAGAGGTTAATTCGGCAACAAACAGTGGAGGATCAGCCTTATGGAGTCCAGCCACACAGTAATGTGTGATAGATTGGGAAAATGATTCCATTAACAGAGAGTAAACTCCATTACTGCCAATCTTCCTCCTTCCTTCCCAGGGCTGTTTGCTTAATTAGTTAAGCAGGTTGTCCTTTCGGTATAATTGATGCTGGAGATCCTGGTGTGACTTTAATGAGAGTAGCCCTGTGGTAGGGAGGAGGAGAGAGGGGAGGGAGGATTTTTATTGCCTTAGTCTTGCAGTCTTTTGGCATCATGTTCCTGGGGGCAGAGCACAGATAGAATCCACAGCCAGAGTCTGCCATTAAAGGGCCTGGGGGCAGTGGGATATGTGCTGGCCATGCTGGGAAGGGATTGATGTGAAGTCTGGAGCGTTATTAACACTTTTGGAAATGTTGTCAATGGGATGAGGCGCTGCAACCATTAACACACCAGTATTCTGCTAGGGATATCACTCGAAATGGGCAGATATTTTGAACTGGCGGTTGTTTCTGAGCGAGGATCAGTATATATGCTGCTGTTTGGGATTTTTTATATCGTGCTTTGCATTTTAAACTTCATACTGCCATTCAGGTGATCTTTTCAAGATCCGGAAGGAGGTTTAGAAACTTTTAAATAAAATAAAAGATATATTAAAACCCAGGCCTTGATATTCAGAAGGGTTTATCCAGTTAGTAGGAGCTGCTAACTGGATAAACCTCACTGAGCCCAATATTCAGCGGTGATCTCCGGATCGTGCGGCTGAATATTGCTTCTTACCACTGTGGCAGTATCCAGAGTGAGAGTAATACAAGACCTTATCCGGTTAGCACAATTTTCAGATAAGTAGTTACTTAAAGTTAGGCCACACTTTATGCGGTCTGCTTCTACTGATGGCGGCTGATTAGTGTCTCTATCTGGATAGCTAACGACAGTCACCACTGAAATGTATATTCAGCAGAAGTCTCTACTCGGGCTCTTCTCTTAAATATCCACTTTCATTTTGCATGAGTAGCCATTAGATAGAAAAATGCTGACTATCGGAGGCTGAATATCAGTCAGTCAGTTTCCTGCCAAAACCCCGAGGATCCACACTCTTTGTCCATGTTTCACTCTGTCCCCACAGGTTCAGATTCTGAAAATGTTCTAGGCCTCACAATCTCTATGTGTTTTACCAAAGTAATAAAGAGAGACATTAATAAATGAGAAAACAAAAATTGTAGGTATGTAACTGGTCCCTGGGTGATCTCCATGTGGGAAGGCCGATACTAGAAACTGCAGGCAGGGAGCAGGAGCTTTCCTTGCCTCCTGGAGTCTTGAGGGGCGAGGGATGATTCCTTTTTAATGCTCTACCTCACTGAACATACTATCCCCTCTCCACTTGTCCAATCCACCATAAAGCAACTTCACCAAACTCTACTGCCCACCCAACTGGTTGGTTTACAACAAAATTATCTTTACTGGGTGACATAAAAATAGATATAGTCCATCTTCACAGATACTACGCAGAGCCAAAAGGATAGGTCAAAGGGATAGATGCTGGTTGGCTTACTCTCCTGCCTCATCTCTTCTTCAGTAGACTGCTGGTAGAGGTCTTCTCTACTCCGTGGTCCCCTGGATCTCGTAGTAAGACTCGTCCTTCATTTCCCCATATACTCCTCTACGACCTGAAATTGACTTCTCGTTGGGTATGGGTTCCTTGAACTGAGGAAGACTCCGGCCTGGCAGATCAGGCCACTCTTTAAGCCAAAGAACACCTCAAGCTCTTTAGCACCCTTCAACTCTTCCTTAGGCTCCAGAGATGACTCACAGCTGGTGTTTCACTCAGAATCAGAACTTTAGTAGTCATTTCCCTGGCTTGTGACATCAATCCTGGCAAGGCACCATCTTGCAGACTTCAAGTCATTTTCTTTCCCAGACAGAAAGGACATAAGACCTAAATGCTCTCTTTTTCCTTTACCCCAAGTCTGGATCTGGTACTTAAGGATCCATCCACCACAAGACCCGTGACTCCTTCCCTCGAGCACCTATCCCACTTTTGGGAGACAGAAAAGAGGCAAAAGACCTCTTCCTTCCAAAAATACCCAAATTTGTAACCTAGGTGACCTCACAACTAGTCCTTTAGCAAACTCCCCTTGGGGAGATCCAAGTGCACGATTCATTCCTCTTGCATTACTTCCACCTTAGATATAGAGACCACTGTTACCCCACCTAGAAATCACCTTAACCTGGATGGCAGCATTGGATACACTGAAATCCTTTAGCAGAGAACTGGGCTTAGTGACCAGGGTCACCTATATAGGACTGGATTTAAGATTATGGCCCCTGAAGGCAAACCCAGGCAACAGATGCCAGAGAGTGGAAAGAGGAGCAGTAGGGTGTCGAAAATCTCAAAGTCTGTAAAGTCAGAAGAGGAGCGGAGGTAGGTTATAGTGTCATAGTGCTGCCCCTTTGAAGCAGCGCATGGACCTGACCCTAGAGTAAGTAGAGGCAGGCTCTTCTTGGTACCTTCAGAATTTGTCACCTTAAACAGCTGCCTATGCCTGAATCCAGGCCCTGCACATATATGTTAGTAAAATAAGATTGCAGCATGTGCAGAGGGCAACGACCAGGACAGTTCCTAGGCTCTGGTTCTGGTCTGTATTGTCTCTGGTCAAGTCACATTTCTTGCCTGATGGCAGGATATGACCTATTTTGCTGCTCTAGATGCCGTTTCTCCAGGATTATATAGAGTCCTTCCTCCTCATTCTTCAGTGGAAGTCTTGGGGGGTTTTCTCAGTACTGGGAGATGTGCATCTCTGATATCTTTGCATTTTGCTCAGCGCAGGAGGAAATTTGTATTTCTGTTTCTCTGGTGATGCATTGCATACAGGGTCTGACTTGAGTTTTTTGGTTCTTGTCTGTGATCCCTTATTCTCGATTCAGTGAGGATCTGTCTGTGTTTTGCACCTTACTACCATACAGTTTCTGTAGCAGCAGGGGCCACTCTAAACATTCTTCTGCCTGAGAGGAGAGATGAGTTGGCACTTCCCCTCAACCCCACTGCACACAAGAAACAGTACAGACGGCAGGTCTGCAAACCACATCAATGCCTTTTATTCTGGTGCTATAAACAGTGTTATGCTTCTTCCTTTTTCTATCTTGTGTCAATCCTACTCTCTGGTTTCTGCTTTCCTCTGTCTTCTCTTAATTTGCTTTCTGGGGACTCTAGATCATCTGCCACTTATCTTCCCCCCCCCCCCCCGTCTTCTTCACTTCCTTCCTGCTTTGATCTTTTCCTTTCATCTTTCTTCCATTTCTTTTTTTTCTCACTCTCTATCAACTCAGACTTTGCTCTTCCTCATTACCATACAATATGCAATCTCCCTCTTTTTATTGTATCTACCTATCACTTTTCAACCCTTAGCACAACCCTCTCAACCCCGTCTCTCTATCTAACCCGCTTCTTATTCCTCAGTCTTTAATAACTCTTTTTTTTCTCTCCCCCTCACCATGCCCTGAATCTCTTTCCCTGTCCAGTGTCTCCCCCTTTCTCTCTCTCTCTGCATCTAGCACTTTTCTAAATCCATCCTCCCCATGTACAGTATTCCGCCTCTCTACCCCTCCCTCTTGTCTAGCATGTCCCCTCTTCCTCTTTCCCCATCCTGTATCTAGCATCTCCCCTCTCGTTCTCTCCCCCATGACCAGCATTTGATAAGATTTAGGCATTTTCATGGATAACATATTGAACCCTCCACCCAGTGTGCGGCAGTGGCCAAGAAGGCAAATAGAATGCTAGGAATCATATGAGGGAGGAGTGGCCTAGTGGTTGGGGCAAGTAACCTCAGGTCAGGGGTTTGAATCCCAATAGATGACAGCAACCTTAGGCTAGAAGGACTGGAGTTTCTAGTCCCACAGGTGCTCTTTGTGGCCTTGGGCAAGCCACTTAACCCTCCGTTGCCTCAGGTACAAAAAGATAGATTGTGAGCCCTTCAGGAACAGGGGAAAAATATATATACAGTACTTGAATGTACACTGCTTTGACTGGTAGAAAAGTGATATATAAGCCTAGTTATTTAAATAAATAAGGAAAGGAATGGAGAATAAAACAAAGGATATTATAATTCCTCTGTATTATTCCATGGTGCAACCACACCTTGAATATTTTGTGCAGTTCTGGTCACCGTATCTTAAAAAGGATATAGCAGAATTAGGAAAGGGACAGAGAAGAGCCACCAAAATGGTAAACGGCACTGAAGGATACCCCTATGAAGAAAGGCTTAAAAGATTAGGACTTTTCAACTTGGAAAAAAGACAGCTGAGGGGAGATATGATAGAGGTTTATAAATTAATGAATGGAGTAGAACGGGTAAACGTAGATCAGTTATTTACGCCATCAAAAAGTATAAAAAGTAGGGGACATGCAATGAAGTTATAGTGTAACCCGTTTAAGACTAAGAAAAACTATTTTTTATTCAATGCATAATCAAAGTCTGGAATTCCTGGAGGATGTAGTAAAAGCCGTTTGGGTAGCTGGGTTTAAAAAAGGTTTTGGACAAGTTCCTGGAGGAAATGTCCATAAACCATTATTAAAAAGGACCAAGATAATCCACTGTTTGCCCCAATTCAAGCATTCTGGAACCTGTGTGTCTTGTTGGGAAACTGATAGGTACTTGTGACCTGGATTGGCCACTGTTGGAAACAGGATACTGGGCTTGATGGACCTTGGTCTGACCCAGTATGGCATATCTTATGTTCTCTTTTTATGTCCCCCATCCAATCTATGATCTGCCCTTCACCCTCCCACCCCAGGTCTAGCATCTGCCCTTCACCCCATCTCACCACCTGCCCTCTATCCCCTACACCATGTCCACCATCTGCCTTCCCCCATCCATGTCCAGCATCTGTGTCTAGCATTTGATCTCAGCCCCCATCCGGTGTCCACCATCTGCCTGTCACTCCCTACTCCTCTATGTAGCATATGCCCTCCACCCCCTTGCCTTCCACCCCATATCCAGCAGCTGATCTCAACCCCAATCTTGTGTCCAGCATCTGCACTTCACCCCTATCCCATGCTCACCATCTGCCTTTCTTCCTTACTTGTGTCTACCATCTGCCCCCCCCCCCCCCATCTCGCATCCAGCATCTCTGGTGTCCCTTCTTGTCATTCCTTCCCCCACCTACCGCTGCCACCATCGCCAAGCTCTCCCAATGGCTGCATGGGGTCATTCCAACTCCTGCACATTTGCTAGGCTTTGCTTTTCTGCCCTCTCTGATGCAAAAAACATGCATCAGAGGAGGCTTGGATTGGCCGGGCCTCGTAAGCGTGCAGGACATGGAATGATCCCACACTTCTATTTGTTTTTTTTAATGCCAGCATACCCAAGGAAAGCAGTGGCAGCAGAGATGGGGAGAAAAGATGAGGCAGAGTGAGACAGCCACCACTGGCATGTTTTGGGGGCAATTTGCGGCTGCCTCATCCTGCTTAATAATAGGAGCCACACCCCTGTAGCAGCCCAGCTTGCTTTCAGTTTGCACACTCCAATAGGGTTGGGTTGGTGCGCTGATTCCTGGCAGTCAGTGCTGTTTTGGTAGGGCCAGTTTGCTACATAGATTCTGAGTGTGTGTTTTGCAGGGTTTTGGGTTACTTCACAGAATGCCGGGTAATGAAAAGATTTAGTTTCACACATTGTGTGCAGTCTAGTATGACACCAAAATTTGAATATTCTTTTTTGTATGGGAGGAATTTGCTCTTCATCCAGTGTTGGGGGGTTGCTTCTGAGGATGCCGAATATCTGTTTGCAGAACTGGAAGTGTAGGATTTCTTTTGAAGTTCTAACTCCACTCTAATATAAGAGGATTTGTTAAATGATGTTATCAAAGAATTTTCTTTTTATAGTGATTTTGCTGGGCAGGCCAGGGGTTTACTGGCCAGGTTTCTTAATTTTATATACAGTAGGACCCTTCTTTTAGTACATAGCCAAATTTAAGGTCCCAGATGCAGTTAGTGTCTATGCTCAACTTCTTGGTTGTTTGGGAGAATTAGAATTTGTGTAGGAGAGTGTTTAGTTTCTTCTGATAAATGTGTTTGCCTCTACCAGGTTCACCTGTGGGCCCTGTAATTTCCAGTATTCTCTAGCAGAAGGTAATACATATTTTACACCACAGAGTTATTGTCATCAAAATTTAAAATTTCGTACACCTTGATAGAGGACCTAACTTTGACCGCTTCAAAGAATGAATATTCTAATCAACATAGGCTAAAATTCTGGGAAAAGCAAGCGAGAATGAGGTAGCTCTTATTTTTCTCATACATCTCAAGTCAACAGATGATCATCAGGATCTGACTTTTTACAGCCTTTCGGATTCTCGGTCTGCTTCTGTCATAGCATCAGTCCAGAAGGTGCCATCATAACTATGTTTGGAGCTTATACTCAAGCTCTCCTGTCTGCCCTCCTTTCCTTGATTTAGATTCTTAAGCGTTCAACTCTGCAACATCCCAACGTGTCCAACCTCCGGTTTCCATTTTGAGGTCAATGAGCCAGAATTTAGTCAGTTGACCTCCTGACCTCGATCACAGACAGGAAGTGCCTTCCTTTTCATATCATGGGCCACATGTTATGACCATAGAGAGAACTGCCGGAATTGTGGTGGTATTCTGTCTTCTCTTAGCTTGTTCTATCCCATTTTGGATGTGCTTTCTAGTAGGCCCTGTATTCAAGTCGACTGGACAGTATAACTCATTATCACTGGTATGGAACACATTAGAGGAGCTTATCGAAAGGTACCTCCAGTCTTCTGGTCTTTATGCTGCTACACTGGCTTCTTTCCAGTGACAGCTGATGGACTCACTATCTCTGAGACAGTAATGAGCCAGAATCATTAGTGATTTCCTACAGGACATTAAACTGGCTAGTGGCTGCTTCACACAACATTAATTAAGGCCTAATATTTTCAAAGGAGGGGGGGGGGGATATATATCTGGTTGCAAGACAGCAGTGAAGTGGATAGAATGTCATTTGAGTGTTGGTGTTTCAGAAATCGGATACTATATCACAAGCAAATTTGTGGAGTAGGAGGGGTGATTGTTGTCTGAGATAATGAATGTTATTAGCAATCATTATGTTAATATATATCATTTCTAAGCACTGAGATTCTATACTCTGTGGTACTGGAGTAACACAATACTGCAGTAACAAAGTCCATAGTGACAATGCACACCCTGCCATGCAAAGATTTGGGTAAATCATTTACAGAAGGCTCTGGGCTATAAAAAAAAAAACGTGGGATAACAGGTGTTCCAGTTACTGTAGCATTCTGGAGGTTTTTCCTTATGGAAGACTCCTTGTGTCCATAAAAAGCAGGGGATTCCGATCAATCCTAGACTCAAGGAACCTGAACCTCTACCTGTAGAAGGAAAAGTTCAATGTAATTACATTTTCTTTTTCACAGTTTGTTTATAGCCCACTTCCAAGGGTATAGTGTCCAGGTAGGAACTTCTTCCTCTCCTCCCCCAGCACGGTCCTGGTACTTGAGGATTAGGGTTCCCAGGGAAACTGAAATGGAAAGAAAAGTCCATTTAGAAGGTACCCTGAAGAGCGCTAAGCAAAAGCTCGCATCGGGAATGAAAAGCTAGTGTGTATACAGCACCTGCACAGTACCACATCCGCTCGAGGATAAATTCCAGTCCATGCATCACTGGCGGAGAGCCTGAACTGCAGGAGTCGGATCCTTTGGAGAAGCAGCTGTCTGAGTGTATTTGCCCCATTACAGTTCAAGAGAGGAAAGAACTCTACAAGACAGAAAGTGTCAGCTGTGATCACACACTGAAAAGAAGAAAAATATAGTCAGGCAGAGGACAGACAGCCCAGGCTGTAGCCACGTTGGGAAAGACAATGGAAGGCAGGACCAGTCCTCCTCTCAGAGCTTGCACATAGAGGCAAATGCAAAGTGCACACAAAGATTTTACAATGCAATGTGTGTGCATACATTGCCTCTCCAAGCCTGAGTCTATCCACTTTTTCCCGCAATATCACTCTTTGTGCTGGTCCGCCAGGATAAAAATGTCGGATTATAACTCCCTCGCTTTGCACACAGACAACTCATGCATTTTCAGTGTGTGTAACAGCAAACCGCATCCGAAACACAGAATCAAAATTATGACACAGCTCACACACACTCAGGCACAAAGGACCCAGATACAAGTATTGGCCATGTAATCTATAAATGTTCACACTGGGAGCACACCACTAAACCTCAACACAGATCTTTGCATGCTAGCTTTCCAGACAGACATTTTTGGTCAAAGCAAATCTGTAAACCACAAACACCAGCCATGCAAGAAGGCATGTGGGATATACCACAGTAGAGCTGGACCCTCCAGCAGTTACTGGAGCATCCGGAAGTCCACGCCTGGAACACGTCTGACATTTTCCCTGCCTACCAGAAGTGAAAACATTCCTTTATTTTTTCTTTGACTTATTAACTTTCCAAATTCCACCTGATTCTTCTCTTCTTGTTTCACTGCTGAATCTAGCTCAGTTGTGCTTTAACTCTCGAATGGACTGGGGATTTGGTATCCCAGCTTACTGGGTGAAGGTCACTGCTGTTTTTTTGAGGTGATTCTATTTAGTCTTGGTGCAGAACTGCAAATCCCAGAATGCACCAAGAATAGAACTGATGTGCCGCTTTTCATTGGACTCTCTCAAATTTGGGAGTCATGCATCCCATGGAGTTAAAACCAGGACTGGAGCCCTACGGTAAACAGTTCTGGTTTCCAGCCTTAGCCTATCACCGGGAACAATTAGAAGATTTTATTTATAATCAGAATTTCAAGTTTACAGTCAGTTTGCAGGCCTCGAGAACTAGATGAAAGTCTTCAAGATTCCCTTTTTGTGTGCTTTGCTACAGACGGATGGGTTACCTTGCTTTCAGATTGTGCGCATCGCAACAGGTGGGCTACAGTTGATTAGGATATCCATTATTCCACTAATGAGTTTTCTGTCAGTTCTGCCACCTGCTTCATGCCTGAATTCCATCCCTTTTCAATCCCGAGCCCTGCTTGCGTGTGATATGCATAGAAAGAGCCCACAGTTCAAACACATGACGTAATTCAGTCCTGAAGATAATAGCAGGTTTCACATGTTTTGCTCCCTAGCGTTGATGTCTTAAATGGAAATCAGTATTTGGACATCGTGATGTGCAAATTAGTTTTGCTGGTGCATTATGGAAGAAATGGGTTGCGTTCTGTCATTGACATGTACTCTGGAGCCGGGAGAAATCTTGCTGCTTGAACTCGATATTTAGGTTTCTCCTTCTAAGGTGGATCAACAGAAGGTGATTAACCTACCCTGTCTTCCCGATTAACATGTTTACTGAGACACAGCTGGCTCTACTCCATCTCCAGCCTTCTCGCTCCCTTGCCCCTCCACTTCCCTTAGTATCTGTGCCATGCATGGAATTCAGACACATTGGGTGAGACTTTCAGCCGGCACAGTGACCATTCCAGGTTACGCAAAGTGCTTATCTTAGCACCTGTATTCCACTCTGCTTCTCTATGTAGATAGTGGCACTGAATATACAAATAGTTTAGTTATTTATATTTACCCTGCTAGCAGTAATTCAAAGTGAGTTATATCCAGGTACAGGAGGCACTTTCATGACCCTGGAGCTCGACTTGACCTTGCTTGACTTACAATCTAATAAGCCGATACAGAAACTCCGTGCTAGAGCCCAGTGCTTAAAGCTCTAGAGCAGGGTTTCATAGCATGAGTTTAACACTGACTTTTTGCACTGGGATGCAATATGCGCATTACCCAGTGCACAAAATGTCAGCATTAAAATGGGAGAGGAAACCAAGTACATGTAGGGAGGAGTAGCCTAGTGGTTGGGGCAAGGTACTTCAGGCCGGAAGGTCGGGGGTTCAAATCCCACTAGAGGACAGCAACCTTGGGCCGGAAGGACTGGGGTTTCTAGTCCCACAGATGCTCCTTGTGGTCTTGGGCAAGCCACTTAACCCTCCATTGCCCATGTTCCCTGTAAGTATTAGTGTATGTGTCTCATATCCCCATGTGTTAAATGTATCCCCCAATTGTGTTGTGACCGCTTTGATTGAAGGATAAGGCGGTATACAAAACTGTCTAAATAAATAAATGTGCACAGAAGTCGGCACAAGTTTGGCATGTTGTTCCAGAGAAACGGGATCATCTGAGTGAAGTTTGACAGATGATCCAGGCATCAGGGAAAGCCATCAGCACACTGTCAGGGGGCCGGTTCCACCTCCGCACACAGACCCCCTAATAGAAATAGAAGACTTTGTGGCCCTCTTCCTGCAAAATACCTGACTTCTAACCCAAAAGTCACTGATTTAAGATTAGCCTCTGATGTTAGAACAAAAGCATTTAGGTTTTTATTTGCCTGAAACCTCTAGTAACCTTTCAGCTATGTTTTTTGTTTGGGCAGTAGGCACAGCTTCCTCTTTAATTAACAAAATTGCCCTGAAATGAAAATGTATAAAATCAAAATGATACAAAACAAAACAAACCTGCAAAGGACACAGGGCGAAATTTATTTGTCTGCATATCACTAGTAAAAACATGTGCTGCTCCCATTATAGACCTCTCTTCTTTTTCAAATGTAAACTTCAAAATTTTAACTGAGGTACTTGCAGAAAAGCTTCAAAAATAACTTAGATCAGTTTTACAAGTGGAAGATTCTCACGGGATTATATGCAGAAAAGGTTGCATGGTGTTGCTGATCTGGTGTGGATGCATGCTCCTACAAACTATATCATTGAATGGGAATCATTTCGGATTTGTCCATGTTGATGATGAAACCAAGTGCCTTGAGTATGCAGATTAGTTTCTTGCACAGTACAGAAGGCTTGGACATAGATGAGATGAGCCATTCATCCAGGTATGGATAGACGCAGTGGGTATTGTGTCAAAGATGGGCAGCAACTACAGCAAGGCACTTTGTGGATACTCTGGGCGCTGATTTAGAAACCAAAGGAGAGCACTTTGTTCTGGCACCGTTGAGTCTGGAAAGTGAAGCATAGGAATTGCCGATGGTGAAGATGGATGGGGATGTAACTATAGGTATTCTTCAGGTCCAGGGAGCCTATCCAATCATTTTGGCTTAAGAGTGGGAGTATTGTGGCTAGGGAATTCACTTTAACCTTCTCTCTCTTGATATAGATATTGAGTTGCGGAGGTCATAAGCCACCCAACCTTTCGGGAATGAGGAAGAACTTGGAGTAGAAATCCTGATTCTGATGTCAGTGACACTCATTTGATCGCCTAGCTGTGCAGAGGGAAGGTGATCTCCTGCTCTAGGATAGGGACATGCTGGGCCAGAAGCTATTGTAAACTGGTTGGTGGGCAATTGGGAGAGTATTCCAAGAAGTTCATTTTGTGGGTCCTGTTGTTTGATGTTTAAGGCCCAGTGTTACTGTCTGAATTTCCTCCATCAGGCTCAATGTCATTGCTTTACTAAGCTGCAATTATAATGTGGCCTGAAACGTTTGGAAAGGCAAAAAATAAACCTTGATTTGATATCTTCCTATCATATGCAGATAGCCTCATGACTTGCTGATTTTGCAGTCCCAAATGTGCTGTTTCTTCACTGACCTGATGAAGAAAGAGCTGTTGTTGCTAAATGCCGTTGAGGTTAGTCCAGTAGAAAGTGTCTGTTCACAGCTCATTTGTTGACCCTTATTTCTGTGTACTGTAGAAACACAGAGAACACAGTACTATGTCTCCTCAGATTGAACTAGGTAATCAGATTTAGCTGCTTGAAAAGCAGGAAGCCCCAGTGAAAGGGTTTTATCAGGGTAGCAAACCTGGGCACTGCAAGGGTAGGGCCTAAATATAGCTGCCCAGATTTTGGCCAGCAAGCTTTAAGATCGTCATTAACCAGGAAACCGGCCAGCTAGGTGTAGCTGAAAAAGTGCTTAGCGTAGCCAGACAATATCTGACTGCTCAACTCAGGTACCGTGTCCTGTACAAAAACGTCATCTCATATTTTCTAGAGGAAACCTTAAATTATCTTCAGAACTACAGAAGGAGCTGGATTACCCATGAGGAACCTCTGCAGGTATTTACACTTTAGAGCGGGGGTTCTCAGTCCAGTCCTCGGGACACATCTGGCCAGTCAGGTTTTCAGGACCACCACGGTGAATATGCCTGAGAGAGATTTGCATATACTGCCTCCATTATATGCAAATCTCTCTCATTTATTTTATTTAATTAGCTAAATGTATATACCGCCTTTCACCGGGTCAAGGTGGTTTACAGGGAACAAACTTGATAATGCATTATAACAGTGCCTCATGCATATTCGCTGTGGTTAACCTGAAAACCTGACTGGCTAGGTGTGTCCAGAGGACTGCGTCAAGAACCCCTAGTTTAGAGAGTGCTTGAGAAGAAAGTTACCTTAGGGACGGTTTTGGGCAGTGCTCCCAGAAAGCTGCCAAGGAGTCCTCCACCCTCACTGTTGCTGGTGAGGGGAGCTGCTGTGATATCGTAGTTTCAGTCACAATGTTGTAGCATCTCCCCTCACCATCAGCACTGCAGGAACATTGGTTTTGGTGTCAAAACAGAACTGGCTAAGCTTCTAGCTTTCTGGAGTTTGAACGGAGGACGGCAGATGCAGTCTTTCGAAAAAGGGAATGGCTGGTAATCCTCTGGGAGAGTGATTAGGATATGCAGATAACGGAGAATATAAAAAGATGTTAACCACTTGGACAATTTATGTTGAAGACTCAGGTATCAAGATGATTGCCTACAAAGTTTTCAATAGACTGTACCAATGCCTGGTGCAATTTAGTAGAATGTATAGGCAGACCTCATGGGTTTGTTGGAGAGGCGTTTTTACTTTTATGTGGCATGGTCTCAAAAATCCTGGTGGAAAGGTTTGATATAAAGAGAGTGAGTAGATGAGTTTTGGGTTCCAAGTGAAGTGGGTGCTGCTAGCAGCTGGCCAGTGGGGGCCAAATACGGGGATGATGGAAAGGGATGTAATGTAGAATAAGTGTATACATGGCTTTGCAAATGATTTTGGAGAAACATTCACTTACATACACATATATTTTTTGACCGAGTAACTTCCTTCGAGGCTCCTTGTCTTGCACTGGGAACATGTCTAAGGGAGCGAGATTCCTCCTTCCTTGCCTAACACTGGTGTTTTTGTTCTTGACAACGAAAAGCTTCTGAGCCCGGGGATCCTTAAATCTAAAGATGTTTTATGTGATTAAGCAATGACAGGCCAGTTATTAAAGTGCTCAAGCCTTTTGGCAACTTTCATTTGACGAAAGGAGAAAAAAATTCCGCCTGCAAACGCTAGAGAGCTATTTGCAGTCTTTCTTTGCATACGTGCTCCGTCTTTACACCATGGGAAAAGACATGAGAGAGAGGGTGTGTAAGCCATCAAAGCTAACATCAGAAAGTAGCCTGGGCTGAATACATCTGTGCTGTTTCCCTTTGGTAACTTCAAGGCTGACATGCCGGCTCTTCATTCTCTGTGATGGCTGCTTGCTGTTAGAGAGCTCTGGATGTGATGTTGCATAATAATGTCTTGTTTCTCATGCATTTATCAACATGAGTATCATTTTTTGTAACAGTTTGTTTCTTAAAATGCACCTCAGAATCATAGGATCAAAATGTGAAAACACTATATTCTTATCAAATATCAAAACTTGATGTAACCTATTCAATGTATATATAATTATGTATAATTATGTAGATAGTTATTCCCCAGTTAACACCCAGTTTATCTTCCCTGTTATCTGTAAACCTAGATCAGTCATGGATTGACAGGTATGTTGATGTTCAATGTAAACCGCACTGATGATGAATAGTGCGGTATATAAAAAAAATGTTAAATAAATAAATAAATAAATAAATAGCACATAGATCAAAAAAGCCCTACACTGGCAAGACAGGACTAACCGCAACCAGAGCAATACCACATAGGAGCGGAAGAAGAGCCCAGAGAGACAAGAAGGAGCGTGAACCTAGATTCAAGTATTTTATCACAGGCTTCCTTATCCCATGTCTCATCATATTCTCCCCCTCTTTCTCTTCTCAATCCTTCATTCTGTTTGGTGTTCCATACCAGGGTTTCAGCACCTCCTCTTCCCATCAGGAAATATAAGTGGGCCTTATTACTACTACTACTAATATTAAACATTTATAAAGCGCTACATTACTACTACTACTACTATTATTATTATTAAACATTTATAAAGCGCTACAAGGCATACACAGCGCTGTACAAAAACAGACAGAGACAGTCCCTACAAGTCAGAGCTTATAATCTAATCAAGACAGACAAGACAAAGGATAGGAATAAGGCAGGGTAGAATAGGGAAGGGTAAAGAGACACAAGGGATCAGGATCCAAAGGCAGCCTTAAAGAGGTGAGACTTTAGCATAGATTTGAAAAGAGGGAGAGATGAAGCCTGACATACAGATTCAGGAAGTTTGTTCCAGGCATAAGGAGCAGTGAGGTGAAAGGATCGAAGTCTGGAGTTGGCAGTGAAGGAAAGGGGCAAAGAGAGGAGCAAGCCAGTAGAAGAGCAGAGTTCACGGGGAGGGGTGTAGGGGGAGAGGAGCGAGGAAAGGTAGTGAGAAGCAGAAGAATGAATGCATTTAAAGGTCAGAAGAAGGAGTTTGAATTGAATACAGAAACAGAAGGGAAGTCAATGAAGTGACTTGAGAAGAGGGGTTATATGAGAACATCGAAGCTGGCGAAAAATTAGTTATGCAGCAGAGTTCTGAATAGATTGAAGGGGAGAGAGGTGGCTAAGAGGGAGACCAGCAAAAAGGAGGTTGCAATAGTCCAGACGGGAAGTAATTAGAGAGTGGACAAGTGTTTTAGTAGTGTGTTCAGCGAGGACGGGGTGAATTTTGTTAATCTCTGTTTCTCTGTTTGTGTGTGAATGAGGGAGAGAAATCCTTTACCATAGCAGGAAGATGCAATGTTGGGGTTAAACGATATCCTGCATGAGTGGGCAGGGTGCTGTACTCGGGCTCTAGAGTCACTGTCTCTCTGGGCTCTTCCTCCGCTCCTATGTGGTATTGCTCTGGTTGCAGCTAGTCCTGTCTTGCCAGTGTAGGACTTTAAATCTATGTGCTATAATTCTGACATGCTTTGTGTCCAAAGGAGGGTTTTTTTTTTCAATTTGAAAGAAGCCAGATGTATGCAGGGAAGGGGAATTAAGAAGATTGGAAATGTCAGAGGTAGGGAAGCATTTTCTCTCCCTTGTGCTACTATAATATATCATGTCAGTTTGAGAAAGAAGCACAACGCAGGAGTTACTGATTAATGGATGTGTAACACCTCAGGAAATGTCGGAATATTCAGGAGAAGGGACAGTATCAGCGCTGGAGGAGTAGTGGTTGGGAGTTTTGCCTTTTCTTGGAGAGACTGAGCCTGATGCTTCATCAGATTCTAGCGGGCTGCCTGAGAGACTTGGGTGTGTGGTTGGGGGGGGGGGATGGGAGGAGGGTTGAATTAGTCTACCTCCTTTCTTGTGGATAACAGGAGGAAAGTGGTGTGTAATGAGATCCGGGGTGCCACAGAGGTCGGTTTAATCACCCTATTTGTTTAACATCTGTGTGCCCCCCCCCCCTTTCAGATCTTATTTCCGACTGAAGATGATGGAGTGGATTGGAAGAGATGAGAGAGATGGTTGAATGAGAATAAAGTGAAACTCAGTTGTAAGAAACCGGAGATACTGTATATAAGGAAGTGGGAGCTGCACCCTTCTGTGGCACTGTGTCGGGGAGGAGAGAGAATTCCAGTTAGCGCATCCGTGGGACACAATAGATTTCACTTTCTCAAAGCAGATGTCCTCACTGATGCAATCCTGTTTTGAGATTCTGAAGAGTATTTATCCACTACATATGGATGCTGGTTTAGGCCTTCATTGGCGCTAGATTGGACTATTGTAATGCAAAACATGGCCATGAGGCTATTAGGTTGATTAAAAGCCAAGGACCCTGCTGCCAATTCATGTAAGATTCAGTCTAAAGTTTTAGTTTTGGCTTTAAAGTGTTATCGAGGATGTCCTAAACCAATTTGCAGGATTTATTGGAATTATGTGTGCCAGGACAGACACTATGTTTCCTGGGAGGGAAGCAGCTGATGGTTCCTGTGTGAAACATGCAACCTTACAGGCAATGCATAGACGGGCTTCTTTTGGTCACTGTTCCACAGGAAATTCAGTTGTTGAGATATTCTAGCTTTCTGTAAACAGATTAACCCCTTGATTTCTAGGTAGGCCCTTGGCAACTTCTGAAGGTAGCTGGGTGGTGAATGGCGGGGCTGGGATGTGGTCTTTGAAGAGATTTTTTGTTTTACCAAAATTGTAATTTTAATCTTACTGTATGTGTTGCTTTATTGGAAGTTGGTTGGAGCCTGATGGTCAAAGCGCTTGTCACATTGTACGCTGTGCATGGAAAACAACTAACACTGCTCACTAGCTTTTGATGGTGGTCCTCAAGAATCCCAAGTCTGGTTTTCTTAGTTACCACAGTCTACAAGTTATGGCATATTGGGGAAATAGCAAGACCGGTGCACCGATACCGGGCACCCTAGGTGAACCTACAGCCTTAGCTTCCTCCCTCCCCCCCCCCCACTCCGAGATTTTGATATTTAAACTCAACAATCATGATAATCCCAATATCAGGCCTTCCACAACAATCCTGTAAAATGTAAAATTGGAGATCATACTTTTAAATATGAAACTTTGCTTTGTATGTTTGTATGCACCCACATTCTCTGGAGGGAGAAGAATGTGCTGAGAGCACTTTCATGTCAAGATCTTTTGCTTTGCTTTGACAGCTACTGCTCTTTAACACCCTCAGAAAATGATGCTCTAGGTGACCGCCTAGCAGGAGAAGTATTAGACAAGCAGGGGCTCAGGATAGAGTCTGGTGAGGGGGCCCCAAAGACCACCTGCAGACTATGCTTTCTTCAGCTTCAGGTAGACTTGGGGGCCCCCTTTGGGGTTTTAACTAGTTGGTTAGAGGCTCAACATTGCCACTGAACAGCTAGCTAAAGTGCTCTCTGCGTAAAGAAGTGGATAGTCAATGCCAATGGCCAGATATGACCCAGCACTGAATATCCTGTTTAAAATTAAATGATAACAGTAGCCACCACTGCTGAATATTGTCCCAACTGTCTTTTCCCAAACGTTATCAGCAGACCATGCCAGTACACATTTGACACATCCCATTTTCATGTTTCTCTATTTTATGTATGAGATAGAGCAGCTTTTAATCTAGATAATAGGGGAAAGCCGACAGTCACACAAGAACGTATGGTTCGGAAGAAAGTATCCTTGAAGGATACTACCAAAAGCAGAGAGGTTCCAAAAAAGAGTAGAGTAGCCGAAATGCCCTCGAGTATGGAGCAGACAGAGCTTAAAGATCCCAAATTACCCATGCCTACCAATAGCCAAATTAATATGAATAAAATAGAGTCTCTAAAATGTTTGTATGCAAATGCTAGAAGTCTAAAAAATAAGATGGGATAGTTAGAATATATAGCACTAAATGAGAGGTTAGATATGATTGGAATCTCAGAGACATGGTGGAAGGAGGACAACCAGTGGGACACTGTGATACCTGAGTACAAACTATATCGTAATGATAGAGCTGATCAAATTGGTGGAGGGGTTGCGCTCTATGTTAGAGAGGGCATTGAGTCAGAAAGGATTAAAGTTTTGCAGGAAACAAAATTTGCTGTAGAATCTCTATGGATTGAAATTCCATGTAAAAAGGGGAAGGCGATGGCAGTGGGGGTATACTATCGACTGCCTGGCCAGAATGAACAAATGGATGATGAAATGCTCAAAGAAATCAAGGAAGCTAACAAAAGTTACAGCACAGTAATAATAATGGGTGATTTCAATTACCCCAGTATCGACTGGGTCAGTGTCACGGCAGGACATCCTAGGGAGATAAAGTTCCTAGATGACATAAATGACTGCTTCTTGGAGCAGCTGGTTCATGAACCGACCAGAGGGGAAGCCATAATGGACCTAGTCCTTAGTGGAACTCCAGATCTGATGCAAGAGATAAGGGTGTTGGGGCCACTTGGTAATAGTGATCATAGCATGATCGTGTTTGATTTAATTAGTGGAGGAGGAATAGTAAGGAAATCCACAGTACTACTTTTTAACTTTTGAAAGGGAGACTATGATAAAATGAGGAAAACAGTTAAGAAAAAACTAAAAGGAGCAGTTGCAAAGGTTAAAGACTTACATCAAGCTTGGGTGTTGTTGAAAAATACTATCTTGGAAGCCCAGACCAGCTGTATTCCACGCTTTAAGAAAAGTGGAAGGAAGTCCAAAAAACTGCCAGCATGGTTTAAAGGTGAGGTCAGAGAGGCTGTTGCTGCCAAAAAAGCATCTTTCAGGAAATGGAAAAAAGAGCCAAACAACGAAACCTAGAAACAGCACAACCACTGCCAAATTAAATGCAAGGCATTGATAAGACAGGCAAAGGGAGAATTTGAGAAGAAGCTTGCTGCGGAAGCACAAACGCGTAATAAAGACTTTTTCAAGTACATTCGTAGCAAAAAACCTGTGAGAGAGTCAGTTGGTCCATTAGATGATAGAGGGGTTAAAGGGGCACTAAGTGGTGACAAGACGATAGCAGAGAGACTGAATGAATTCTTTGCTTTGGTCTTTACTGAGGAAGATGTAGGGATGTTACCCATGACTGAAGTGGTATTTAAAGGTGTGGAAGAATTGAAGGAAATATCGATACATGGGGAAGATGTATTACAAATATTAGATAAACTGAAGAGAAGCAAATCACCTGGGCCGGATGATATATATCCAAGGGTGTTGAAAGAAGTGAAATGTAAGATTGCAGACCTGCTATTAGTAATCTGTGAACTGTCATTAAAATCATTTCTAATACCTGAAGATTGGAAGATGGTGAACGTAACACCAATTTTTAAAAAGGGTTCCAGGGTGATCCGGGAAACTACAAACCGGTGAGCCTGATGTCAGTGCCGGGAAAAATGGTAGAAACCATCATAAAGAAAAAAATTACTGAACATGTAGATAGTCATGGATTAATGGGAGACACTAACTAAATAGCTGTGTAAGAGCTGTACTAAATAGTAAACAATCACTGCTCTTATATCACAATATCTTCTCACACAATATCTTCTCACCAATTACTTATAGCTATCTAATTCATCAGGCACAAATGACCTCAGGATGGCTCATACCCTACATATAGTGAAAATCACTATAGGGAACAGCTGATACTCACCTCATTGGTCATAAGCCTTCCATACATTCCCAACCAATATTCAATGCACATCCAAACTTTTATTAACACATAACTACTACTCCAAAAACATTACTCTACTTCAATCTTTTTTTTTTTCACTATATGTAGGGTATGAGCCATCCTGAGGTCATTTGTGCCTGATGAATTAGATAGCTATAAGTAATGGGAGACAGCCAACATGGCTTTAGACACGGAAGATCTTGTCTTACTAATCTGTTATCTTTTTTTGAAGGTGTGAATAAACAGGTAGACAAAGGTGAGTCGGTTGATATGGTGTATTTGGACTTTCTGAAAACCTTTGACAAGGTCCCTCATCAGAGACTTTTGGCAAAACTAAAGAGTCATGGGATAGGAGGCAGTGTACTATTGTGGATCAGGAACTGGTTAAAAGATAGAAAGCAGAGGGTAGGGCTAAATAGCCAATTTTCCCAGTGGAGAAAAGTAAATAGTGCTGTACCCCAGGGATCTGTGCTGGGTCCGCTGCTTTTTGACATATTCATAAATGACCTGGAAAAGGGAATAACGAGTGAGGTTATCAAATTTGCAGATGACACAAAACTCTTTAAAGTTGTTAAAAACCAAGAGGATTGTGGAAAATTGCAAGAGGATCTTAGTAAAATGGAAGACTGGGCATCAAAATGTCAGATGAAATTTAATGTGGACAAGTCTAAAGTTATGCACCTAGGGAAGAACAACCCAAACTATGGTTACACGATTCAAGGTTCCACATTAGGCACCACCACTCAGGAAAAAGATTTAGGCGTCATTGTGGGTAACATGTTAAAACCCTCAGCCCAGTGTGCAGCGGCGGCCAAGAGAGCAAATAGAATGCTAGGTATCATAAGGAAAGGAATGGAAAATAAAACAAAGGATATTATAATGCCTCTATATCATTCCATGGTGAGACCGCACCTTGAATATTGTGTGCAATTCTGGTCGCCGTATCTTAAAAAGGATATAGCGTTATTAGAAAAGGTTCAGAGAAGAGCCACCAAAATGGTAAAGGGGATGGAAGGATACTCCTATGAAGAAAGGCTAAAAAGGTTAGGGCTCTTTAACCTGGAAAAGAGACGGCTGAGGGGAGATATGATAGAAGTCTATAAATTAATGAACGGAGTGGAACGGGTAAACGTAGATCAATTGTTTACATTATCAGACTATAGAAAGATTAGGGGACATGAAATGAAGCTACAGGGTAAACTATTTAAGACTAATAAAAGAAAATATTTTTTCACTAAACGTGTAATTAAACTCTGGAATTTGTTACCGGAGGATGTAGTAAAAGCTGTTAGTGTAGCTGGGTTTAAAAAAGGTTTGGACAAGTTCTTGGAGGAAAGGTCCATAAACCATTATTAAGAAGGGACCCAGGATATCAATGCTTGACCCAATACAAGCATTGTGGAACCTGTGTCTTTTGGGGAAACTGCTAGGTACGTATGACCTAGATTGGCCACTGTTGGAAACAGGATACTGGGCTTGATGGACCTTGGTCTGACCCCGTATGGCATATCTTATGTTCTTATTGAACATAAGAGCATAGCATTTGCCAAATTGGATCAGGCCAAAGGTTCATCAAGCCCAGTATCCTGTTTCCAACAGTAGTCAATCCAGCTCGCAAGTACCTTTTGGATTCCCAAAACATAGAGAGATTCCATGCTGCTTGCCCCATGAGTAAGCAGTAGATTTCCCCAGTCCACTTTAATAATTGCACAGGTACACTACCAAAAAACTGCCTCCAGTTTTGCAACTGATTCCTATAGATTTTGGGGTGCTGAATCCAGGAAAAATAGCCAAAATGTTCCATCACGTCACGTTTTCTTGCAAAATTAGATTTCTTACCCATATAAGGAATGTTCACATAATTTCTTTTTAGCCGACTGCAGTTTATTTTCTTGGCCCAAAATAGAGGTTGTAATGGTTAACTAACTAGAAACACTCCCTCATGATATTTTAGAGTGTTTTGTATTCATTTTATACATTAACAGGACAATTGTGAGGCGGGGGGCTAAATCCAGTACTCGCGCTGGCGCATGTTCTTTCCTGTTCGCCTCGCCTCGTTCGCTCGCTCAAACACGGTGGTTGCGACATGAACGTTCCTGTCAAATTTCAGTTTCTTGCAAGTTCATTATTACCTTTTGTTTGCTCAGTCGTAATCCAGCTTTATTCCGAAGTGGTTCACTACAGTTGTAGTTTGCAGTGCTGTGTATTTGTGATGGCTCACAGAGCCAGAGGTTGCGTCAACTCTCCAGACAGTTTTTGTTTTATTTGTGGGGAATATACCGTGAAAAAGCGGCAGAGGAACATTTCTGCATTTATTAAAAAAGTATATTTCGCCTATTTCGGTTTGAAGTTAGGCGATCAAGACAAACCATGGGCTCCTCACAAAGTGTGCAAGACATGTGAGGAAGATCTACGCTTATGGATGAAAGGTAAAAAACAAGCATTTCGTTTCGGAATACCTATGATGTGGCGTGAACAAAGAGACCACAGCAGTGACTGCTATTTTTGCTCTTGCATTGTGAAGGGATACAACTTAAAAAATAAGAACGTAATAAGTTACCCCAACCTTCCCTCAGCAATTAGGCCTATGCCTCATAGCAACGAAGTACCTGTGCCTGAACCACCAAAATCTTTGGATCATATTTGTGTGGACGGTTCTGATCATGATGAGACTCATCAGATGGCTTTTCCCGATGAGTCCAGTACTTCCGAGTTTGAAACTGAACCAGATCCGAAACCTGAACTTTTCTCTCAAGCTGAATTGAATGATTTAGTCCGGGATTTAGGACTCCCCAAAAGATGCTGCCCAACTGCTAGGTTCTCGGCTTAAACAGAAAAATCTATTGTCACCAGGAACAACCTTTTATTGGTACCGCAACCACGAGACACAATTTTTGAAGTATTTCAGCAAAGAGGAAGATTTGGTATTTTGCAACGATATATACGGAGTGATGGAAAAGTTTAAACTCAAGTATGATCCTGCTGAATGGCGGCTGTTCATTGATTCGTCAAAAGACAGCATAAAAGGTGTTCTTCTTCATAATGGCAACACATTCGCTTCAGTTCCTATTGCTCACTCTGTTATTCTCCAAGAAAAATACGAGAATTTGGCCCTGATTCTTCAGAAGATTCGTTATGATGAGCATAAGTGGATGATTTGTGGAGACTTTAAAATTCTATCCATGCTATTAGGGCAGCAATCCGGTTTCACCAAATATCCCTGCTTCCTTTGCTTGTGGGATAGCCGGGCCCGCGACCTACACTGGGGGAAAAAAGACTGGCCAATTCGGGAGTATTTGAGACCCGGTGAGAAAAATGTTCTTCATGAGAGCTTGGTACCTCGTGATAAAATTCTATTACCACCTCTCCACATTAAGTTGGGTCTCATTAAGCAATTCATCAAGTCCCTTCCAAAAGATGGTGAGTGCTTTCGGTACCTTTGCTCAAAGTTCCCCCGACTTTCTGAAGCAAAGCTAAAGGAAGGAGTGTTTGTTGGCCCTGATATAAGGAAACTCATTTCAAATGGAGCATTCGCTGAAACGATGTCTGAGAAGGAAAAAGAAGCCTGGGATTCCTTCAAGGATGTTGTTCTCAAATTCTTGGGGAACAGGCGGGATGAGAACTATAAGGATATTGTTGCCAGGATGCTCAATGCCTTCAAAGAACAAGGCTGTAACATGAGCCTGAAAGTCCATTTCTTGCACTCCCATGTGAACTACTTTCCCGAAAACTTGGGGGCGTACAGTGAAGAACAAGGTGAAAGGTTTCACCAGGACATCAAGGACACAGAGAGAAGGTACCAAGGAAGATGGAACACCACTATGATGGCTGATTTCTGCTGGTTGCTGCTGCGGGAACCCCAGATGAAAAATACGCCAAGCAGCGCACCAAGAGAAGCATTCGGGGGAAGAAGAAACGGGCCCACCAGGAGATTGATTGACCCAAGAATGACTTTAAAATCTAAACTGTGTTGACAAATATCGTGTTTTTACTAAACTTTGAAATAAAAATTTGCTAGTTATTACCACAGTGTCGGATCTCATTTATTAGAATTTTATTTTCACACACCATCGGGTGTTTGTCTTCATGTATTGCAATGGTGCGGTTTGCGTTTTCTATTCTTAAATACATACCTGTACAACATTTTTTGCACATTTCTTTGCTTTGCTTTGTGTCTAACCTCGCTCTTATATGCTCAATGTTTGTGCACATGTATGTGGCTGTTTTAAGTGCAGACAATTTTGCTACCATCACAGTGTGTTTTGTTGACATTACTCTATTCTTATGTGCTGCCTTGTTACAATTTTCTTTATTCTTATTTGAATAACTACTAAACAATTAGTATAAAGAATTCATCCAAGCAACATTTATCTCGATCGCACTCAATCTGAAACGTTCACCTCAAACTGCTAACCCAATGTAGCAAAAAATCTGTACGTGATGGAGCAAATTGGTTACCAGATTTGGATTCAGCGCACCAAAAAACGTAAAAATCAATCGAAACATTAGAGGCAGTTTAAAAAAAACTTTTTTAGTGTACCTGTGTTGTTTATGGACTTTTTCTTTAGGAACCTTTTAAAACCCAACTACACTAACAGCTTAATTACGCATTGAGTTAAACAAATACTTTCTCCAATTAGTCTTAAATGTACTGTTTTGTAGCTTAATTTTCTGTCCCCTAATCTTTGTAGTTTTTGAATACTTAAATAACCGATTGACTATTCCACTGCACTCATTATTTTATAGAACTCTATCATATCTTCCATCAGCCTTCTCTTCTAGAAGATGAAGATTCCTAATCGTTTAAGCCTCTCCTCATAGGGATATCCATCCATTCCTTTTATCATTTCGGTTACCCTTCTTTGTACTTTTTCTAATTCTGTTATATCTCTTTCAAGATGCGGCGACCAGAACTGCACACAATATTCAAGATGTAGTCGCACCATGGAACAATACAGAGGCATTATGACATCCTTTGCTTTATTCTCCATTCCTTTCCTTATAATTCCTAGCATTTTGTTAGCTCTCTTGGCTGCCGCTGCACACTGAGCAGAAGATTTCAGCATATTAGTCTTTCTGGAGTAGAATGGATTATGAGTGCAAGCAGATAATATAAAACCTGTACCAGAGAGATGGTGCGGTCCTTGTTTAAATCATATCATTCCATTTTCCCAATGTTATACCCAGTTTCACATCTATTCACAGGCCCTATTCTATTATAGGTCAATTAAAAGATCTGTTTTTTACATAAGAACATAAGATATGCCATACTGGGTCAGACCAAGGTCCATCAAGCCCGGTATCCTGTTTCCAGCAGTGGCCAATCTAGGTCATACATACCTAGCAGTTTCCCCAAAAGACACAGGTTCCATAATGCTTGTACTGGGTCAAGCAGTGATATTCCGGGTCCCTTTTAATATTGGTTTATGGACCTTTCCTCCAGGAACTTGTCCAAACCTTTTTTAAACCCAGCTACACTAACAGCTTTTACCACATCCTCCAGTAACAAATTCCAGAGTTTGATTACACGATGAGTGAAAAAAAAATTTCACTTATTAGTCTTAAATAGGTTACACTGTAGCTTCATTGCATGTCCCCTAATCTGATGATGTAAACAAATGATCTATGTTTACCCGTTCCATTCCATTCATTAATTTATAGCCCTCTATCTCCCCTCAGCCGTCTCTTTTCCAGGCTAAAGAGCCCTAACCTTTTTAGCCTTACTTCATAGGAGTATCCTTCCATCCCCTTTACCATTTTGGTGGCTCTTCTCTGAACCTTTTCTAAAATCGCTATATCCTTTTTAAGATACGGCGACCAGAACTGCACACAATATTCAAGGTGCGGTCGCACCATGGAATGATACAGAGGCATTATAATATCCTTTGTTTTATTTTCCATTCCTTTCCTTATCATACCTAGCATTCTTTTTACTCTCTTAGCCGCCGCTGCACACTGGGCAGAGAGTTTTAACATGTTATCCACGATGATGCCTAAATCTCTTTCCTGGGTGGTGGTTCCTAATGTGGAACCTTGCATCGTGTAACCATAGTTTGGGTTGTTCTTTCCTAGGTGCATAACTTTGCACTTGTGCACATTAAATTGCATCTGCCATTTGAACATCCAGTCTTCCAATTTATCAAGATACTCTTTGTAATTTTCCACAGTCCTCTTGGGTTTTAACAACCTTAAATAGTTTTGTTTAATCTGCAAATTTGACAACCTCACTCATTATTCCCATTTCCAGGTCATTTATGAATACGTCAAAATGCAGTGGAACCAGCACAGATCCCTGGGTACTCCACTATTCACCTTCCTCCATTGGGAAAATTGCCCATTTAGCCCTACCTCTGCTTTCTATCTTTTAACCAGTTCCTGATCCACAATAGTAGACTGCCTCCTATCCCATGACTCTTTAGTTTTGCCAAAAGTCTCTGATGAGGGACCTTGTCAAAGACTTTCTGAAAGTCCAGATATACTATATCAACTGATTCACCTTTGTCTACCTGTTTATTCACACCTTCAAAAAAACATAACAGATTAGTAAGACAAGACCTTCCTTGGCTAAAGCCATGTTGGCTGTCTCCCGTTAAGCCATGACTATCTACATGTTCAGTAATTTTGTTCTTTATGATGGCTTCTACCATTTTTCCTGATACTGACGTCAGGTTCACCAGTCTGTAGTTTCCCGGATCACCCCTGGAACCCTTTTTAAAAATTGGTGTTTCATTGGCTATCCTCCAATCTTCAGGTATTAAAAATGATTTTAATGATAGTTCACAGATTACTAATAGCAGGTCTGCAATCTCATATTTCAGTTCTTTCAACAGCCTTGGATGTATACCATCCGGTCCAGGTGATTTGCTACTCTTCCATTTATCAAATAATTTTAATACATCTTCCCGGTGTATCAATATTTCTTTCCATTCTTCCACAGTATCACCTTTAAATACCACTGCAGTCATGGACAGCATCCCTACTTCTTTCTCAGTAAAGACCGAAGCAAAGAATTTATGGCCTTGTCCCCTCTTAGTGCACCTTTTACCCCCTATCATCTAATGGTCCAACTGACTCACAATTTTTTTTTGCTACGAATGTACTTTATTATGCACTTTTGCTTCCACAGCAAGCTTCTTCTCAAATCCTCTCTTTGCCTGCCTTATCGATGACTTGCATCTATCTTGTTAGTGCTTATGCTGTTTCCATTTTTCGTCATTTGGCCCTTTTTTCCATTTCCTGAAAGATGCTTTTTTGGCAACAACAGCCTCTCTGACCTCACCTTTAAACCATGCTGGCAGTTTTTTGGACTTCCTTCCACTTTTCTTAAAGCGTGGAATACAGTTGGTCTGGGCTTCCAAGATAGTATTTTTCAACAACACCCAAGCTTGATGTAAGTCTTTAACCTTTGCTCCTTTTAGTTTTTTCTTAACTATTTTCCTTATTTTATCATAGTCTCCCTTTCGAAATTTAAAAGGTAGTTCTTTGGATTTCGATACCATCCCTCCTCCATTAATTAAATCAAATGTGATCATGCTATGATGACTATTGCCAAGTGGCCCCAACACCCTTATCTCTTGCACCAGATCTGGTATTCCACTAAGGACTAGGTTCAAAATGGCATCCCCTCTGATCGATTCATGGACCAGCTGCTCCAAGAAGCAGTCATTTTTTAAATGTCTGAAATGCCCCATCGCTTCTTCAGCTGTCCGTGCTGTTTTCATACTTCCTATATAGGAGTCTGATAAAAATTAGCTCTTCAGCCATCTATGCTGTATTCACACTGTACACGT
The DNA here is from genome assembly GCA_033557465.1 of Ichthyophis bannanicus. NCBI lineage: Eukaryota > Metazoa > Chordata > Amphibia > Gymnophiona > Ichthyophiidae > Ichthyophis > Ichthyophis bannanicus. The sequence goes on along the minus strand of CM066033.1, from coordinate 58,390,726 downwards.
ATCAACATAATGCCTACATGAGGTACTAATATAGATCCATCCTTCAGCTGTTCTTGCTGTGTTCATTCTTTTCAAGCATTATTGCAATACCTGCATAATGCTGAGAAAGGTTTGAGTATCTCTCTCCAGGTATATCACAAAAGAAATTTCAGAAATGAAGGGACCATAAGTATTATATGTGTGTGTTATATACAAACTGAATTCTCCAAGAAATTGTTTGTTGGGACTGCCGTGGAAAGGGTTTTTCTAACCCTGTAATTGTCTCACAGGCATCAGCTGCTGTAATGATAAATTTCTTGGTATCTCCAGAGGTCACCCTAGACAGGGAGCCACGGGCTGAGGAAACTGTCGCTTGATGCTTATTAACGTAGTGCATCAGATCAGAATTCAATAACCCTGAGATGAGATTGTATTAAATTGCAGTGTGTTTTTTGTAGCTCGATAGAGAATGGCCCTTGTGTGTACTGGATATAAGAAAACAGAGGTGAGCATTAACCACGTAGCTGACAGCTCCTAGTCTTCATTTTCTGGTCATTATTTTTATTATTGCTAAGTATTTGATAACATTCCCTTGCTGTAGAAATCTTGGTTAAGAGGTTTTGCAATTGAGACTTTGGCCTTCTTGGCTGCCCTCATTAAGCTGCAGACTGCAGACACAAGCTGTCTGTAACTTTTGCCGAGGATGTAAGCAGGAATTCCTCTGAAAAGAGATGAAGATTAGACTCTGTACGTGAGAGAGTTTATGCTAAAGAAGGATAAGAGATACACTTTTTCTCAAGAAGCTCCTGTAGTGAAAGACATTATTGAATCAGATGCAACCCCCCTCCCTCCCCCTCTGGCAGTTTGGCCTCCATGGAAGGGCTGGAACCACTAGTGCTACTGAGGAAGGGCAGCTATTCGTGAGAGGTGTGACTTGACCTCATGTTCGGGTTGGAAGCTTCAGCGTCACTCAGGCCTTTGATGCTTTTATTCCTGGGGATGGGACATGTGGGGGGGGGGTGCTATTAAATGGTAGGGGATGAATGGGATAGTCTCCCATTGGGGGCAAAAACTGTGTAAGAATTTAAAAGAGCACAGGATGGGCAAAGAGGGTTAGGACTGGTGCAAGGTTTAAGGCACCCTAGGACCCCCTCTATTATTATTTCAGGCATCTAAGCTTCTCCCCACCCCCAAGATTGTGGTAATTAAACTCAACAGCCATCCTCAGTGACACCTCTTCTAGAGCAATTCTGTAAAACTGCATAATTGGACATCATGGTATAAAATATTATATTTTATTTTGCATGTGTATATTTCCCACCCTCTCTCCAAGCAAAATGAGCATTGATGGTTTTTTGTGGGGCGGTCAGGACTTACTGTTTTACTTTGACTGCAGTTGTTGTTGGCTGCCATCCCCCTCATTAAGTGCCATCCTAGGCGACTGCCTGATTTGTCTGCTGGTCGCATCAGCCCTGCAGAGGGTCTTTACCTACAAGGAAGTGAAGTAGGGTCTGCATTATAAGACTTAGAAAGGAAAATGAGGAGTCTGGGCTGCACTTGTGATCTCTGGGGATAATTTTATAAAGGATTTTTCACAACTAAAAGACCTCTTACGCATAATGCCAAGAATATTGATACTTGTATATCACCCAGGGGCAGTAGACCTGTGCATTCTGGGCTCGTTTGGCACTTAAAAATTAAACGTGTGTAAATTCCTTCTGCATGCATATATTGATTGTGTGTGCTTAAATCTGGAGGTATATGAGCATGCAAACCATTTGCACGCATAGTAGGCAGGCAGTTATGACAAAAAGCGAAAATATTTCATTTGGTTGCAATAAAAACGATGAAAATCTTGGGCCTACATATGCCCAACATGCAGGTGCATTCTGGGGCAGAGTCTGAGGGAAGTACTAGTGTTGCCGACCGGCTCCGAATTGCGCCCGAGAGGCTTAATCCAGTCCTGGGTTTGCCCCATTGCTTGCAGGGGGTCATGTATTCTGATTTCTCTATTGCACTCCATAAGAAAAGCAATACTACAAGTCCCTGCATGCAGTGGGATAAACCCAGGACTGGATGAAGCCTGTTGGGTGCATCTGGAGCCAGTTGGCAAGCCCAGGTGGGACACAGGCAGAGTAACTATTGTAAGGAGAGGAAGACCACTCCTAAGCCTAAGGAGACCAGGCAGGTTGTAAGTTGCAACTCACAGGGCAGGAGAGCTGGGGAAAGCTAGGAATACATTTCCCTACATTCTCTGGCGCAGGGAATGTACCTGGTGAGGATTATGGGATAGGAAGTGCCCTGTAGGGGAAGTCCTGAGAGTAGGGTGGATGGGATTTCCCACCAAGAGGATTTCAGAGATTTCACATACTGAGCCTCTGGAAGTAGAGCCCCTGCATACAGTTGGCCAAGCAGCAAAGGATCTCAAAGAGGAAAACATGAAGGTTTGTGCAACTTCCAGGTCAATTAGCAATGGAGTAAAGCAAATAGGAGAGAGACTGCTGGTTAAGAGACTGTTTGGACTCCGTCAGAAAGAGTGAGGATTTCAAAGGCGACAAGTTTAGTGCTGTAGGAACCCAGTACAGAATACATTGCTCTCTTGTTGAAGTACTTTGCAAGTAGACACCAGAGAGTTTAAAACTCTTAAATATGCAGTAAAGAACTAATAGGTTCACCTAAGTAAAGCTACCTCTAGTAAAGCCACTGTTTGGTTAAAGAAAGACTCTGAGGGGACTGAGTGGGTGGTTGGTAGCAAGAGCGTGAAATGTTATGTGGGAGGTGGCTATCTGTTAATAGGAAGGAGAGCAGTGGTGACCAATACTACTGTTTGATGATTTACTCAAATATTGTGTGCTGGGGGTACTGTTCCTTGGATGGCAGCTTACAGTGGAGGAGTAGGGGTTTCTAGAGGATTTGGGGTGCTGGACCCTTCAGAAGTCTTGACACTGTGTTTTGTTTATGCAACCCACTGCCTGCGAATAGTCCTTGCAGCGGCTGAGTATCTTCTCATAGTGGGTTCTTTGAACAGGACCAGTATGTAGACTGGAAGGCCTTGGCACTTGGATCTCCACTCATTCCTCTTCCCTTTCTCACAGCGATAACGTCCAGGCCAGAATTTTGTGTTCTGAACCAAAGGGTTCACTTACAGAACTTTAGGGTCACTGATACAGTAACAATAATAGTAACTAGAGGCAAAAATGTAATTATCTTACAAGTAGTTTAACTCTGAAGGAGTTAAACTGCTTGAAACGTTTATTATTTCCCTTAGTTATTTTTCAAGCAGTTAACTCTAGTTCCTCCGCCTTTGGCATTGGACGTGTGATCCAAGCTATTCACTCCGCTAACTCTCCACACTCTCTGGGGTGGCCCTGGAAGGGAAACCCTACATCTTGTGCTATATTATTTCATGGTGGACCTGAGAGCTCATGGCTTCTATAGATGCAGGTCCCCATGACTGTACTGCAGGTACTCCTGGCTCCGATGTTACGGGTTACTGACATGTGGCTCCGGTTCCTTTCTCCTTCACCTTTCGAGTAACTGGCTTGCCGCTGTAGACTCGTCCTTTTCCAGAGGTGAAACCGCTGTTCTCCTGAACTAGAGAGGAGTTCTGGCAGGCTTTGCACCGTCGCAGAGAAAACTTGGTGTAGGCTTGAGCACAAGACATCTTTCAACCCCTCTGCTCTCTCCTCTCACAGTCAGGGCCGGCCCGTCCATTGAGCAAGAATGTTTTTTGCACAGGGCCCCGCGTTTCAGGGGGCCCCGCGCAGAAAACATCTTGCATCAGAGATCAGCCCAGCTAGATTTTTAAAAAAGCACAAACCGGCTGCTGCTGCTGCCGCCGCCGTGGCAGCGGCAGAATCGAGCACCACGCGGGGGCCCCCCCTGCCCTGCAGAATCCTCTTTTCAGCATCAACTCCCTCAGCGTCGGCTGCCAGAGCCACGAAGGGAGAGCTTCTCCTCTCGCGGCCCTGTTAATCCCGCCGCAGTGCTAATGGGATTTCCCATCAGCCCCGCGGCTGGATTAACAGAGCTGCGAGAGGAAAAACTCTCCCTTCGCAGCTCTGAAAAGCCCACACTTTGGGAGCTGATGCTGAAAGGAGGATTCTGCAGGGCAGGGCAGGGGGGCCCCGCGGGGTGCTCGATTCTGCTGCTGCCACGGCGGCAGCGGCAGCAGTAGCAGCCGGTTTGTGTTTTTTTATTATCTAGCTGGGCTGAGGGGGGGTAGGACTGGTAATGGGCTATGGGGGGGCTAAGACTGTAAGTGGGCTGATGGGGGGTTAGGACAGGTAATGGGCTATGGGGGGGCTAAGACTGTAAGTGGGCTGATGGGGGGTTAGGACTGGTAATGGGCTATGGGGGGGTTAGGACTGGACATGGGCTGATGGGGGGTTAGGACTGGTAATGGGCTATGGGGGCGGAGGGCTAAGACTGGAAATGGGCTGATGGGGGGTAGGACTGGAAGTGGGCTGATGGGGGGTTAGGATTGGTAATAGGCTATGGGGGGGCTAAGACTGAAAATGGGCTGATGGGGGGCATTAGGACTGGTAATGGGCTATGTCGGGGGCTAGGACTGGAAATGGGCTGATGGGGGGTTAGGACTGGTAATGGGCTATAGGGGGGCTAAGACTGAAAATGGGCTGATGGGGGCTTAGGACTGGAAGTGGGCTGATGGGGGCTTAGGACTGGTAATGGGTTGTGGGGGGGCTTAGGACTGGTAGGGCTATGGGGGGGCTAGGACTGGTAATGGGCTGGGGTGTTGCTAGCACTGGAAATGGGCTGAGTGGAAGGGGGGCTTGAACTGCAAATAGCTGATGTGACGGGGGCTTGGAATGGAAATGGGCTGAGTGGAAGGGGGGGCTTAAACTGCAAATAGCTGATGGGGAGGGGGCTTGGAATGGAAATGGGCTGTGAGAGGAGGGAGCTAGGACTGGAAATGGGCTGAGTGGGGGGGACTAGGACAGGAAATGGGCTGATGGAGGGGCTAGGATAGGTTTGGAAATGGGCTGTTGGGGGGTGCTAAGATTGGAAATGGGTTGTAGTGGGGGCTTGAATTGAAATGGACTCATGGAGGGGCTAGAACTGGAAGTAGGCTCATGGGGGCTTGGATTGGAAATGGGCTGTGGAGGGGAGCTAGGATTTGACATGGGCTGATGGTGGGGCTAGGAAAGGACTAGAAATGGGCTGATGGGGTGCTGGGATTGGAAATGAGCTGATGGAGGGACTCGGATAGGACTGGAAATGGATGGGGGAGCTAGGACTGGAAATGGGCTGATGGTGTGGCAAGGATAGGATTGGAAATGGGCTGATGGGGGGCTAGGACTGGAAATGGGCTGATGCAGGGACTAGAAGGGAGCGGATGTTGGGTGGGGCTGGAACTAGAAGGGAGCTGATGTTGGGGAGGATTAGAATGGGATGGAGCTGGGAGAGTGAAATGGAGAGGGAAAATATTTTGTGTGGGAGGGAAGACAAATCTACAATTGGCCGGATATTGGGAGAGTAAGTGGGGATTGAGGATGGAGGGGTAAAATTTGAGTGGATGAAATAGGAATAAGAAAAGAGCAAAAGGAGAAAGATTAGTATGTTAAAGCAGATGAAGAGAGAGGATGGAAAAAAACTAGAAGAGAGAAGAAAGGACAAATGGACAGCAGACGATGGAGAGTTAGCAGAAGACACGAAGAAACCAGAAGAAAGTAGCTGGAGCAATTGCAACTGAAAAAAAATGCACAAAAGGTAGAAAAATATCTCTTTATTTTGAATTTATTAACTGGAATATGTCAGCTCTAGGAAATGTGCATCATTAACGTCTGCGCTTTGTTTAGTACAAGAGGAAATTAATTTATAGTTTTATTTCTACAGTGTTGTACATTCCAAGTTTGGCTTTTGGGGTTCCCAGTTTAATTATTGTCTTCCTGTTTCTAAATTGTGATTCCTTGTTTGGTGATGGTCTATGTTCTGCATGTGTAACTGAGCTGAGGTATTCTGTTTATGTAATTCCTATTTGACATTGCCACTTGTTCTCTTTCCCCAGTAGGTCATGTATTGTTATTCTCTGAAATGTATTGGTTTAATATTTGCAGTGTTGCCTTTTGATAGTGTATGGTGCTTTGAGAGTCCTGGTAGTGCTGTTAGGATACGGCGGGTTTGCTATGGGTTCTAAATGGGCAGTGTTTGTAGTAGTTCCAAATGTGCCTGGCGGTTGGCACTGGATTATAGTAATGTAGAAATCTTTTAGTCTTTCTTTATCCATACACTCATTAAGAGACGTGTTTACTAAAAGTTAGTGTATGGTAACATTATGCAAATATTTATGCAAATGAGGCCCTTTATGCAAATGAGGCCCCACACTGAGTCTCTGCACATGGCCCCCACCCCCCTTGGGCCGCCCCTGCTCACAGTTCCTAGCCTTGTGACTCATTCCTGGTGGTTTAAGAGCTGGTATATAGCCACGGCCACCTGCCCCTATGGACAGACTGCTTCACTCCATCCTTATTGGTGCAGCGGTGCTGACTGAAAGACAGAGTTGTGCTTTTGGATGCATACCTGGTTGAGTTAAAGTTAGAGATTTACAGTTGGGCATTTTATGTTTTCTGGATCTAGGGAATGGTTTATTTGTGCCTATCCTTTCTCTTGCACTTCTCACTTGGTAGACTGGGGTGGTAGACTGCTATTCTCCCTCTTGTACCCATTCCAACCACTCCTCCCTTCTCACTGCCACTCCTTCTTTTGAAAGCCATTTCATCTGCACGCTCACCCTGCTCTTTCCATACAACACCACAGTCACCCTCTTCCTTCCTCACCAACCTCAGCACTTTATTTATAGCCCCTGTGTCATCAATTCCTATGCGGAATACATAAATACATATGAAATAATAAAATGCACATATAGAAACAAACAACATACAAAACTAAAGTAAGCACAAACCAGATATTGACAAAAGTTCCCTAAAAGCATGCTTAGAAATACGTCTTCACGTGTTTAATTCTAAATAATCTGATTCTAACCAAACCTCAATGGGCAGCAAGCTCCAGAGTAATACAGTAACACAAGTAGATGAATGTGCCAAAGTCTCCACCTTGGGCGACCTGCGTACCGGCAGGACCAAGACTGAGTTAGAACCCTCAGAATACAAAGAGCGCACTGAATGACAGAACTCGAATAAGCCAGACCAAGACCATAAAATGTCTTTAAAATGATAGACAAACTCATGAAGTGGCCGCAAAACAATCTGTTTACTAACTTTACCCATTCCACTTAAATGTGCCTTAATCAATCCTCGTTCTGCCCGCAATAACATTCCCATACTAGTGGATTACATCAATGATAACTTCATTGATATCATGTTCATAACAGAATCTTGGCTCGCAGATACTGATAATGTTCTACTTAACCAGCTTTCTTTGCCCTCGTACAATATATCATTGCCACAGATCTTCAAAAAGAGGAGGAAGGGTACTAATCATTGCTAAAGACGGTCTCCTGTTCAAAGTAATTAGGACCAGCTCTACAAGTGATCTAGACATCCTCACTATTTTAAACAAGTACATGTCACCTTTGATTGGAGAAGCATGCACCAACAATTCTGGCAATAAATGGTTCATCCTACTAGGGGACATTAACATAACCCCCACAAATACACAAGAAACCGTTTTCTTTATGGATGCTATGGAAGTCCTCCAATTGAAACAGATCAGTGCAGACCCAACTCACAGAAAAGGAAGAACTCTAGGTCTTATAATTGGCCTTATCAACACCTCCTCCCAACACCACAAATCACCCCAGTCCCATGATCAGGCCACAGCATAATTACCTTCTACTTACCGTCCTCCTCTGCCTCTGATAACACTCATAACCTCCCATGCAATCCACACTGGTTTCGCCACTTTGACAAGGACTCATTTGTAAACAAAATCCTTCCACTTACACATGCAAACTCAACTGATCTTGATTCCCTTATAGACAACTGGAACAACACCGTATTTTCATACACCATAATACTCAGCCTACAAACGCACACAAGAGACAGCACCAAGCCCCGTGGTACTCGCATGATCTGAAAGAGCTCAAGTACAAGCTACGACAACTAGAGCGTAGATGGAGACACTCTAGAAACCCAATCCACCAAGCAGCTTATGCCACCACCCAAACCAAGTACTGCACTTTCACTAATTCATGTCAAAAAGAGTACCTCACAAAACTCATTAAGTCCTCCTTAAACCACCCCAGAAAGCTATTTGGTATTGCACAGCAGCTGTTAAGAACCCCTAGCCCAAGCAAAAGAGAGAACACCATTTGCCCCCAACACATGGCTAAATTCTTACAAGTCAAGCTAAGCCCAGCCACCACCAAACCAGCTCTATGAACACTGGAATGGTCTACCTTCGATATTGTATCTACTAAACAATTGGAAACCATCATCTCCAATCTTGATACTACAACTCACCTCTTAACCCATGCCCTGTATCATGGATCAAACTCACTAAACAGGATCTATCTCCAATATTACTCAAAATAGTTCAATCCTCAATGGCTCAAGGTCACATGCCCAAAAGCCTTAAGTGTGCCTCAATAGGCCCCTTTCTAAAGAACCCCACACTAGATCCAAAGTCCCCAAGCTCATACTGCCTCATCTCCAGTATTCCCTTTATTGCCAAGCTCATTGAAAACTCCTATTAGTGGTCTGCTTTCAGAGGGCCTATCTTGTCACTCAAAAAAATGATCGCCACTCAATTATAACCGTAAAGATTGTGATGCATCACTTATTCCATAATTAAGAATCATTCATTAACTTTTTCCCATTAGTTATATTCTAAATAACTCCCTATATATGATGTCCAGATTAACGTTAAACTTTTAGGAAGATTAATTTTTAAGGAAGATTAATTTTTAAGGAACTAGAGGTCTCAGACTCTAGAAGGCACGTCTGTTCAGCCTTGATCTTAGGCTTGAATTTGTGTGCCACTTTTCATCAATGAACTCTGTGTTCTATAGTTCCAAATGAATCTTCATAACTTCCAATACGTTAATCCCTTTCTTCATAGCTCTTACTACTTTACTTTTATATTGAGAAAACTTTTGAAAAATGAATGCTTAACTTATTCTTTTCATTCGTTGTCTTTGTCTTTCCCCTCATTGAGCTCATTGAAAAAGCTCATTGAAAAAGCTATACAACTACAGGGCTTTCCACAGTGTAGAGACGTTACTCACATCTCTGCTTGACATTCTAATCAAGGGTATAGAAAAACCAATACAAGGTTTTGTGCACATTTTTCTGGACATCTCTGTGGCATTCGATTCAATAACCCATCATAACCTCTTAACATGACTTCATTCAATAGGATTGTGACACAAGACAATCAAGTGGTTTCAGGCTTACCTAGAAGACCGACAACAAGTGAAAATAGGATCGATCAACTCTCACTGCTACACACAGCAACAAGATCTTCCACAAATATCTGCTCTCTCCTCCCTTCTATTTAATGCCTTTATACAACTGCTGTGTACAATTATTCAGCAATACAAAATACTCTACCACTTGTATGCTGATAATATCCTAATTTACACAAATCTCTCTATCAATAACCCAGACTACTCAGCAATAGGAAAGTGCTTTAAAGCAATGTCAGATTGATGTTTAGGTTGTGCTCATAGAGCGAATCACAGTAAAACAGAAGTCCTCCATATAACAAAAAAGCAAAAATTCACACCACCACCAACTATTATCCTACCTGATGCAGTTCTCAAAGTTAAAAAAAAAAAAGAAGTCAAATATCTTGGAATTACTCTCGACCAGAACTTAACCTTTCAGGGTCACAAAATCAGCTTACCACAAAATGAGAACCATACACCATCTCCATCCCGTGCTCAAACAATCTGACTTCAGAGACATATGTCAGGCACTTTTGATACCAATATGAGATTACTGCTATCCAATATACCAAGGACTTTCACAGGCAGGGGCGGCTCTATGATGAGGCCGAGTGAGGTGGTAGCCTCAGGCGGCAACTTTTTGGGGCGGCAAAATTGCCCCCAAAAAGACCGCCTCACTCGGCCTTCAAAATAAAAATAATAAAAAAACCTCTGGTTTAAGAAGCAGCTGCTACTGCCACTCCAGCGGCTGCAGCGGCAGAATGAAGAGCCCCACGGTCGCCCACCTCCCCAGAGAGCTGTGCCCATTTCTCCTCCACGCCGGCTCAGCTTTTCAGAGCTGCGCGAAGGGGAAACACTCTCCCTTCACCGTGGTTCTGCAAAAGCTGAGCCAGCACGGAGGAGAAACGCTGCCTGGCATGGCTCTCCGGGGAGGCGGTGGCCCGCAGGGCTCTTGATTCTGCCATTGCCATCGCTGGAGCAGCAGCAGCAGCTGCTTCTTAAACCGGAGGGTTTTTTTTATTATTTTTTCAATTTCCCTGGGTTGGTGGGGGAGGCTAGGACTGGAACTGGGCTTATGGGGGGGGGGGGTTAGAACTGGAAATGGGCTGATGGGGGGTTAGGACTGGAAATGGACTGATGGGGGTATAGAACTGGAAATGGGCTGATCAGGAGGGGGGCTAGGACTGGGCTATCAGGGAGGGCTAGGACTGGGCTATCGGGGAGGGCTAGGACTGGAAATGGGCTGATGGGGGTTTATAACTGGAAATGGGCTGATGGGGGGTTAGGACTGGTAATGGGCTATGGGGGGGCTAGGACAGGAAATAGGCTGATTGGGGGGCTAGGACTGAAAATGGACTTATTGGAGGGTTACAACTGGTAATGGGCAGATGGGGGGCTAGCACTGGAAATGAGTTAGGATTGGTAATGGACTGATTGGGGGACTAGGACTGGAGTGGGCTGATAAAGGGGATAGGACTGGAAATGGGCTAATGGGGGAGGGGAGGAGGGTGCTGCTGGCCCTGGAAGAAAACTAGGGGCTAGGGCTACAAATGGGCTGATGCGGTGGGATGGTAGAATAGGATTGGAAGGGAGTAGATACTGAGAGAGTCTGCCAGGGGAAGGAGGGGGCAGGAAGGGAGCTGAAACGGGGGAAGGAGGGGGCTGGAAAGGAGATGACACCTGGGATGTACCGAAGGGGGACTGGAAGGGAGCTGACACTTGGGGATGGGAGTGGTAGGTGGGTGGGTAATGGGGAGAAGGCTGGAAGGGAGCTGACATGCGAATGGCACTGGAAGAGAGATGGACAGAGGGTAGGGCGACTGGAAGGGAGCTAACTGGGGGGGGGGGCACTGAGAGTGAACCTGAGCTGATACCTGGGCTGGTATTTGGACTAGAAGGGGCTGGACAGTGGGAAAGGAGGAGGACTGGAAGGGAATGGACACAAGTGGCAGTTGTGGGAATGCAAGGCAGTTGACATTGGAAGGTACTGGGGGGGAGGACTAGAAAGGGGGATGATACTGGGGAGGGTTACTGGAACTGGAAATGGGCTGATGGAAGGAAGGGAAGAAAACAAAAGAAGAGATAAGAAATGGCAGATGGACCATAGACCACAGAAAGAAAGCTAAGAGAAGACAGGAAAGCAAAAGCCTCCGATCGGGACCAGCATGATCAGAGAATAAAAAGGTCAGACAACAAATGTAGAAAAAATTATTTTATTTCATTTTAGTGATTGAACTTTGTGCTATATTTATATTTTACACAGTTTTGGGCAACTGCATCTCTTATTTATCTGATGTTGCACTGCATGTGGACTCTGGCTTCTTGGGGTTTCAGTTTAAATTTTGTCTACATATTTTTAGTTTTACTTTAGATTGTGGTTACTTATTCGGTACTTGGTGAGGGTCGATGTTGTGCATGTGTGAATGAGGTCAGGTGTTCTGTTAACATGGAGTTTGTATATAAAGATCTATACTGTACCATAGTAATTTGACTTGTTCAGCTTTTCAGATAGGTGTATGGATGTTCCAGGGCCCACTGTAGTATTTACAGTGACGCTTTTTTGGATGGGCTCCTTATGTGAATTTTGGAAGTTTGTGCTGATATGGTATGATATGGTAGGTTTGTTCTTTGTTGTAGGGTTTTTTATTAGTTCACAATATGCCTGTTACTGGAGAATAGTAGTTGTTGTTGGTGAGATGATCAGAATCAGATTTTTTTTTTTTTAAATATTGAGTTCTTTGGGTGAATGTCCTGGTTCTGCTCTGCACCTACTGTGGCTGCAAAACATATGTTGAAAAAAAAAAAGCAAGAACTATAACGCAGTTTATAACAACAAAATAAAAATGAGTAATAATTTAGTTTTATAAACTGTGCTGTTGGTTCTTGCTGTCTTTTAGTTCCTTGGTGTGCAAACAGGACGGTACCTAGCCCTGTGCAAGCGGTGCAGCCACACAGGGCGCAAAGGCTTGGGGGCACATTTTGGCTCTCTGCTGTTGCCCTGCTGCCGCTGGCAGGACAATAGCAGGCAGCCAAAATGCGCCCCTAAGCCTTTTTGCAGCACTTTAAGCAGGTCTGTCCCTCCCTCCTCCGACGCAATGTCAGAGCAGGGAGAGACAGATCTGCTTAAAGTGCCAGCGCCTTTCAGATTGGGCGCATGTCCCCCTCCTCCTCCCCATACCTCTGTACTGCGCTGCCTGCTCTTTCCCTGCTGCCGGCCCCGCCATGAAAAAAACTGAGGGCAGCAGCAGCAGGGAAGAGCAGGCAGTGCTGGTCCAAGGTATGGGGGGAGGTGGTGGGCATGCACCCGAGCTGCAAGTTGCACAGGGTGCGATTGCAGCTCGATACGGCCCTGTGTGCAAACATCTTGGATTCCCTCCATACAATCTAATCGGCTTTTTGGTTTGCTTCAGTCTCTGATTGGATTTCTGAAAAAGTTCTGCCCCCCTCTAAGATGGGGGGGGGGGCACCATCTCATTCTTCGCCTCAGGCAGCAGATTGCCTTGAGTCGCCCCTGTCCACAGGCCACCATACATTCTTTACAAATAGCACAAAACACAGCCACCAGACTCATATTGAACACACCAAGAAGAAACCACAATACCCCTACCCTAGCTCAACTTCACTGGCTCCTAAGTCACATGCGGATCAGATATAAAGTCCTTCTAACCACTTTTTAAGATACACCACAATCTCTCAGCACAAAACCTTCAATTTCTAATCCATAAACCTCCAGACACCAGGATACAACAGAAAACCACACAGGACCTTCTAGTGATGCCACCTCTACGAGCCAAATGTAACCAGTCAACATCAAAAAGGACCTTCTCACTATTTGCACCCACCATATGGAACTCGCTACCCCTTGAAATACGATCATCCATCACGGAGTTCTGTCGTAGAATAAAAACTCTACTCTTTACAGAACATGGAAAAGCATGCGGAATCCACTGTAAAATTACCCACGATAACATGGATTCTCCTTTTATGTGTACATTACTATGCACATACCCCCTGAGTAACCCCTCCTTCCTCTAGATCCATCTCCCCTTCCCCTGAATAACTCTGCTGCATACATGTTACTTTTACTTTTGTACTTTGTTAATCCAGTTTGCTAGTAACTTAATTTAATTGCCTGTTTTGTGTTTCGCTAGTTCTATGTAAAACGTTATACATTTAAGTTCACTGTAAACCACTTTGACTTGTAGATATGGTGGTATAAAAAGTTATTCAATAAAATTAATTAATTAATTACTGGGCTGTTGGCAATAGGCCTATAATTCGTTATCAGACCGCACCCTTTCAATTCTTCAAAATTCTTTTATTGAACCCTCCCCCCCTTCTTGGGGGACTTTAACTTCCCTGCTGAGTTCTCTGACTCATCTCAACTCTCTTCTTTGAGAGGGGTGTGTGTGATGGAGGCAGTGTGCATGCAGATCTCTCATGCATGTTCATTAGGACTATCCTGAACATCTGACTTGTTTGTGGCCCTCAAGGACTGACATTATCCATCCCTGAACTATACGAATCCCATGGCTATTGACTTCTGCACCCTTTCCTCTACGGTCTCATTTTCCTCTTTTCTACAACCTTCTTGGAGTCTTTTGATGAGAGAGTTTCTTGTATCCTTCTCTGTTTTTGAACACTTTTTCTTCACACCTTCCCTAGCTCATGAAGCACACAAACCCAGGAAAAAGATTTAGGCGTCATTGTGGATACCATGTTAAAACCCTCGGCCCAGTGTGCAGCGGCGGCCAAGAGAGCAAATAGAATGCTAGGTATGATAAGGAAAGGAATGGAAAATAAAACAAAAGATATTATAATGCCTCTATATCGTTCCATGGTGAGACCGCACCTTGAATATTGTGTGCAATTCTGGTCGCCGTATCTTAAAAAGGATATAGCGATTTTAGAAAAGGTACAGAGAAGAGCCACCAAAATGGTAAAGGGGATGGAAGGATACTTCTATGAAGAAAGGCTAAAAAGGTTAGGGCTCTTTAAACTGGAAAAGAGACTGCTGAGTGGAGATATGATAGAAGTCTATAAATTAATGAACGGAATGGAACGGGTAAACGTAGATCGATTGTTTACGTTATCAGAATATAGAAAGACTAGGGGACATGCAATGAAGCTACAGGGTAAACTATTTAAGACCAATGAAAGAAAATATTTTTTCACTCAACGTGTAATCAAACTCTGGAATTTGTTACCGGAGGATGTAGTAAAGGCTGTTAGTGTAGCTGGGTTTAAAAAAGGTTTGGACAAGTTCCTGGAGGAAAGGTCCATAAACCATTATTAAGAAGTGGACCGAAGATATCAATGCTTGACCCAGTACAAGCATTGTGGAACTTGTGTCTCTTGGGGAAACTGCTAGGTACATATGACCTAGTTTGGCCACTGTTGGAAACAGAATACTGGGCTTGATGGACCTTGGTCTGACCCAGTATGGCATATCTTATGTCTTATATGTCTTAACCACCGACTTCGTCTTTCCTCCAGAAATTTCCTTCCTGTGTTTCTGGCACTTGCCCTGCCAAGTGTCGTTGGCTCAGATTATATTCTCGTGCTGAACTAATGTTTCAAATTCATATTCACCAGCCAAGCCTACTACATCTGTCTAATGAACACTCTCATCTTCAACCCTGCTTCCTCTTCCTTGCTTCTGTCCATACTACGGTTCGCTTCTTCCTTGACAAGGTTCACGAGATTCATCTTGAGTTCTCCACCAGGCCTTCGCCACTTCCTCCATTTAATTCCTCTCCTCTTCCATTAATTCCAGTAGTCTTTTCTTCCTTTTTCTAACGTTATATTGATGGAAAGAGCTCATATTCTCTCCTTCAAATTCACTGTTTGTTCCTCCGACCCCATTCCTACCCTAAGGCTCATTTCTACCTCCCCCGAGGTTATCTCCTTCATCTTTCACATCCTGAGTACTGCAGCTGTTTCCTGTTGCCTCCAAAACTGTTGTGATCACATCACTCCTCAAAATAACTTTGCTTGATGCTACCTAGCTGTTTTCTCATCTTGCTCTGACAGACAAACTACTTGAGCATGCTTCTCACCCCTGCTGTTTCCTTTAATAAATCTCCCGTATGATTATGTCTTGATGAACATTTGACTAAAAGTAGAAACATTCTTTAAGGCAAGCTTTCTTTTCCTCTAGTATCTACTACTACTATTATTTATATAGCTCTACTAAACTATATAGCTTGACATTCAAATATGTTGAAGTCGATGTATATCTCTTTTGCAAAATAGGAAATACACATATTAGGGCTGATAGTCAGAGCCCAGAATATTTAAATGCCATCGATATTCAGCGGCATGTCTAGATAATGGCTGCTACTGACTATCTGGATTGCGCAGTGACTGTCCATAGAATCGCTGCAATTATCCGCATAGTGTCAAGACCAGTGCAGCGTTGACTCTTTAGGCCACCGTCTAGTTCACCTAATAGCTACCTCTGGCCCTGGACACTCTCTAGAGAGTGGGGAGAATTATACAGACAGTGGCAGACAAGTGGCGCTCTTTCTCTACCCACAGGCTGTCAGGGTGCCCTCTGGGTCGTGCCGGAGTATTCTCTGGAGATAGTCAATGACACTATCCTGATACTGCCACTGAATCTCTCTCTGTATTCTGCAAGTACTGTACCAGTCTAAAAGCGCTGCTTACACATGTGTGGCCATTTACATCTGTAAATCAGCCTCTTACTGGTTCGTCCTCAGTTGGTAAAATGCTTCGAGCTCTCTGATCTCTCAAAATGCTCACCAGCTGCATTTGCTACTCCTAGTATGGAAAAACATGGCCCAGATTATTCTAGCAGAAATCTGGAATTCTTACCCAGTGAACATAACATAAGAACATAAGATATGCCATACTGGGTCAGACCAAGGTCCATCAAGCCCAGTATCCTGTTTCCAACAGTGGCCAATCTAGGTCATATGTACCCAGCAGTTTCCCCAAAAGACACAGGTTCCGCAGTGCTTGTACTGGGTCAAGCATTGATATCCTGGGTCCCTTCTTAATAATGGTTTATGGACCTTTCCTCCAGGAACTTGTCCAAACCTTTTTTAAACCCAGCTACACTAACAGCCTTTACTACATCCTCCGGTAACAAATTCCAGAGTTTGATTACACGTTGAGTGAAAAAATATTTTCTTTTATTAGTCTTAAATAGTTTACCCTGTAGCTTCATTGCATGTCCCCTAGTCTTTCTATATTCTGATAACGTAAACAATCGATCTACGTTTACTTGTTCTAATTTATAGACTTCTATCATATCTCCCCTCAGCCGTCTCTTTTCCAGGTTAAAGAGCCCTAACCTTTTTAGCCTTTCTTCATAGGAGTATCCTTCCATCCCCTTTACCATTCTGGTGGCTCTTCTCTGAACCTTTTCTAATAACTCTATATCCTTTTTAAGATACGGCAACCAGAATTGCACACACTATTCAAGGTGCGGCCTCACCATGGAACGGTATAGAGGCATTATAATATCCTTTGTTTTATTTTCCATTCCTTTCCTTATGATACCTAGCATTCTATTTGCTCTGTTGGCTGCCGCTGCACACTGGGCCGAGGGTTTTAACATGTTATCCACAATGACGCTTAAATCTTTTTCCTGGGTGGTGGTTCCTAATGTGGAACCTTGCATCGTGGAACCATAGTTTGGGTTGTTCTTGTCCACATTAAATTTCATCGGCCATTTTGATGCCCAATCTTCCAATTTATCAAAATCCTCTTGCAAATTTTCACAATCCTCTTGGGTTTTAACAACTGTAAATAGTTTTGTGTCATCTGCAAATTTGATAACCTCACTCGTTATTCCCTTTTCCAGGTCATTTATGAATATGTCAAAAAGCAGCAGACCCAGCACAGATCCCTGGGGTACACCACTATTCACCTTTCTCCATTGGGAGTGCAGAAGGGACAAGCAGGAAGTGCTGTGGGGGATAGGGGGTGGGGGGAGGACAGAAAGTAGTGGATATGGGGGAGGGAGCAGAATGTGACTTGCATGGAGAGAGGCCAGCTCATGCAAAGGTATTGGGTGCACTAGGTGAACCGTCAGCCTCAGGGCCGACGAAAGGAGATGAAGCACCCAAGGTGAATCTCCCTTTGTGCCCCTCCCAGCACGCATTGCCACCTCTGCTGCCCCTTTCTGGGATGTGCAGCAGCAGCAATGGGCTCAAACAGCCCCGTGGCACTTACCTTTAATCCTCAGCACCGCGGGGTTGCTTGCTGCCCCCCCCCCCCCCGAAACCAGATGACGACTTCTTGTTTTGCAGCAGGAATTCAGCATTGGCAAAGGCAAACAGCCCCATGGCACTGAAGTTTAAAGGTAAGCACCAGGAGGCTGTTTGTGCCCTAAGAGGGACGACAGTGGAGACATGGGCACCCCCGGGTGGGATCGGTGCTCTAGATGACTGCCTAGTTCACCTGTTGGCAGCACCAGCCCTGTTTAGCCCCCCCACCCACAAGATTTCCATAACTAAACCCAACAATGATGATCATCCAACCATACCTTTCCCACAACGATGCGGTAAAAATGCGTAATTGGACATCAGACTTTTAAATAGGAAACTTTGCGTTGTATGTGCCGCTCTCCCTGCAGTTGCTGAGGGCTCTTTGACGTTGTCTGGTTGTGAGGAGCTATAGTTCTGCTTTGAGTACCGCTGCTCTTTGTCCCCACTCAGAAGCTGCTGCCACAGTTGTCTGCATCGTTTTGCCTAATGGCGTGAGGGCCAGAAGTGGTCTATGGGGGGATAGCTAGGAAGAGAGCAGGAAGTGATGCGTAAGGGGCGAGGGAGTGGAGAGGGCATGCTGGAGGGCGTAGAAGTGGTCTATGGGGGGATGGCTAGGAAGAGAGCAGGAAGTGATGCGTAAGGGGCAAGGGAGTGGAGAGGGCATGCTGGAGGGCGTAGAAGTGGTCTATGGGGGGATGGCTAGGAAGAGAGCAGGAAGCGATGCGTAAGGGGCGAGGGAGTGGAGAGGGCATGCTGGAGGGGGTAGAAGTGGTCTATGGGGGGATGGCTAGGAAGAGAGCAGGAAGTGATGCGTAAGGGGTGAGGGAGTGGAGAGGGCATGCTGGAGGGCGTAGAAGTGGTCTATGGGGGGATGGCTAGGAAGAGAGCAGGAAGCGATGCGTAAGGGGCGAGGGAGTGGAGAGGGCATGCTGGAGGGGGTAGAAGTGGTCTATGGGGGGATGGCTAGGAAGAGAGCAGGAAGTGATGCGTAAGGGGCGAGGGAGTGGAGAAGGCATGCTGGAGGGCGTAGAAGTGGTCTATGGGGGGATGGCTAGGAAGAGAGCAGGAAGCGATGCGTAAGGGGCGAGGGAGTGGAGAGGGCATGCTGGAGGGGGTAGAAGTGGTCTATGGGGGGATGGCTAGGAAGAGAGCAGGAAGTGATGCGTAAGGGGCGAGGGAGTGGAGAAGGCATGCTGGAGGGCGTAGAAGTGGTCTATGGGGGGATGGCTAGGAAGAGAGCAGGAAGTGATGCAAGTTATAATGCCCTGTTCAATGTAATTTCAGTTTGTTCAATGTAAACCGCACTGATGCAGAATAGCGCGGTATATAAGAGAATGTAAATAAATAAATAAAATAAAAATGCCTAAGGGGTGAGGGAGAGGAGAGTGCATGCTGGAGGGGGTAGAAGCAGAAAGTGGGGAGTATGAGCTGTGGTGGGGTAGATAGTGGCACCTGGGCAAGAGCAGTGAGGGAAGAGGGAGAAGGTAAGAAGGGATATGGGTGGGAAGGAATAGGAAATGTGTTTTGGAGGAAGTGGAGAGACCTTGAAATGGAGAGATGGTTATTGGAGCACAGAGGTCGGCGCCCTCAGGTGATTGATGTTGGCAGCCTTTCCCAATCTTGTCATCTTTCGATTGACAACTGGTCCAGTCAACATAAAACAGAACATGGTCACATGATGACACTAGCAGATCTTGTTGTGTCTGAGGGCTTGGGTGGGGAGAGGTGGTAGAAACATCATCTTATAGCCATGGCAACACTTCTCCAATGAATCCAAATTGGTAAAGGGCAGAAGAATGAAGCTGGACGTGAGTAAAGGCACTGAGAGCCCTACCAGAGAGATGCCAAGTCGAGCTGAGCCCACTTTTCCAAGGGCACCTTGCCACTTCTCCCCAGCATGGTGACTGTGAAAGGGGCCGTTATTTTCCTGCAATGCCTTTTCTATACAGTTGATTTCATTGCCCAGCTTCAGGTGCCCTTCACAGTGGCACTTAACACTCAGCACAGATTTAACCTCCTATACGAGGTAATTGCACATAATAATGCACAATTGTTCTATCTTCAAAGCGGCTATTTCTGCAGCACTGGGTAAGCATAATGGCCAAGCAGGACAACGTCCCAAGCCATAATTCTGTTAAATGCCTCTCCTAAGTGTTTTCAGCTTGCAGGATTTTCAAAGCCCGATCTCTCATGCAGACATGGTAATATGTGCAACCATTTAACATTATTTTTGCTGATGCACTTGGCCTGCTTACAAATGATTTTGAGATCCCTAGGATAAGCGCCTTTGCTTGGACAGCGTATATTAATTACAGGCTGGAGTTGCAATCTGGATTTGTCTGGCCCGCTGCTGGGACTTGTGTCTTGCTGTTCTTGTAGTGTGTTCTATGGAAATCTGGGTCAACGAAGAAGCTCACAGTAGTAACCTTTTGGCAAGCAGATTTATGACTCTGCAGGATCACAATGGAATACAAATTCACTTTGTGTCTCTGTGGAGTTACTCCAGGGTGCTGGCTCGGACTGGCAGCAAAACTCAGGTGTATGAGTAACAAACCAAATATCACCCCTTGCTAAACTTTTCTATTCCTGTTTCTTCTTTTTTAACTTCTACTTCTACTTTCATTTGTTTCTCTATTCTCTTTTCCTCTATTTTATTCCTTTTGTTTCATCCTTTCTTCTTCTTTGTTTTATTCATTGTTTTTCTCTTTCTCCTCATTTTCATTTTCCATCCTTTCTTCCCCTGCCTTTCTTTCTCTCTATATAAAAGTTTTTGTTTCTAGATCACCGTCAGGTTGTGTACAGCATTTTCTTCAGGTGTGATAAATCCAGATTACAATCTAAAGGAGAACTAATCACCCCTTAGAAGGAGTGTCAGTGGAAGAAACACGGTTTGAAACCTGGATTCGTCCTGTCTTCTTGCCTTTCCTCTTTTTTAGTCTTGGGAGCAGGACCGGAGAGTAGTTGAATGGAAATAGTCTCTTACTGCACGTTTCTTTCAACAACATTTGTCATATAAATGAAAACAGTAGCACTGAGGTCACCTGAAGTTCAATGATCACCATGCTGCCTGGTAAATGCTGAATCTGAGCCACTACATTGCAATAGGGGCGTTGGATTTCCAGAAGGACAACATTAAGAAAATGAAGGATTATGATAAGAGACTTCTTGCCAAGACTGGAGAATCTAAGAGATACCAAGGAGCTACGGACTGCAATGAAAAGGAACATTACATTGGCCACAAATCATTACTTTAGGTAGGTTAGCGAGGGGAAGAGAATGAAGAGACCACTATGATTCACCAAGTAGGAGGCAAAAAGTGAGCACAAGAAAAAGCAGTCAGGAAATACAAACACACCCAGGAGAGGAGGTGGATAGGCAAAACTACCAGGAGAAAGAAAGGGAAGCAGGAAGGGCAATAAGGCAGGCGAAGACTCATACATATTACCCAGTTAGTGAAAGCAGGGAAAGGATTGTAGAGTATAAGTAGCAATGAAAGAAGTACTTCAACACCTACACTATACAGCTCCCTTGGATCTTTGCAGCCCACATGCATGACCATGCATTTTTTAGCGTTATATCTCAGCTGCCAAATTCTCAACCATTTTTAAAGTTTAGCTAGATCCCTTCTCATGTTATCTACTCCTTCCTGGGTGTCTACTCTACTGCAGATTTTGGTGTCATCTGCAAACAAGCAAACCTTACCCAACAGCCCTTCCACAATATCACTAGCAAAAATATTAAAAAGAATCAAATCAAGGACAGATTGCTGCAGCACCCCACTGGTAACATCCTTCTCCTCAGAGTGAGCTCCATTTACCTGCATCCTTTGTCACCTCCCACTCAACCAATTTCTAATCCAGTCAGTCACTTGAGGGTCCATCACTAGGGTCCTCAATAGGGTGGTCCAAAAAACAAAGAAACAGATTTCCGTTTTTCACCAGGCTAGTTTTGTTCTTTATCATCTTTATAAAAAACACACAAAATGTTAAAGAAAAAAAACCCCAACATTTAGAGATCACCCCATTTGGCAGTTTTTATGTCATCTGAACTAAACAGCAGACAACTGGAATGACTGGTAATGGTGGCCACTGAAGGTTCTGCACCATCTTTTTCTTTGTTTCTGCTGAGACTCTGTCACCAAAAAGGCCTAAGCCTGCCGAATGTTCAGACAAAAACCAGAGGTACCTTGAAAATGCAACAGCCTGGTTTGGGTAAGTCTTAAGAACTGATAAAAATATGATGTCATTAAGAGGAGCTCGGAGTACAAATGGTGCCTCATTCCACTATCTGACGTAAACATGACTGACAAACACAGCCAAATCTGTGATATTTTTGGACTCACATGCAGTCATCCTGAACTGAGCCTTAAAAAGGAATATTCCTTATCGTTCCTCCAGTTTAGTCCTCTACTCCTGGGTTGTGAACCTCTTCCTGCAGCTTGGAGACTGGGCGTGTCAAACCTGTGACCTCACTGGATGTAATCTGCTGGCATCTCCCATCAGCCCCAGTGTGTCCAGTCTCCATGCAGCAGGAGGACGTAGTGAGCCTAGGTGCTGGGCTCACTAGAGGAACGGATAAGCAGAATTTAGTTTAAATTTAGTTTACATTTAGCTGAAATTGGATTAGAATTACTTTCCCTTATGTGAAAATCTGTTTTCAATCAATTGTTTGGGCTTTTAAATTGATTTTCATTTCTCTAAATTTAGTGGGTACTGTTCCTTTAAATTTCTTTAAAAAAAAAAAAAAAGAAGACAAAGAGTATTATTACAGAAGCTTCTCTGCCGTCCCAAAGCTTTCTTGCGATTGCTGAGATCTGTCTCCCTGGACATACCGGAAGTGAGCCCTCAGCCTGCTGAACAGTTTTTTACCCCACAGAGCGGTGACTCACTGCTCCGGACAGACTGAGTGGTGAGCTCACTCAGGACTCCGGCCCTTGCTGCCGACACTGCTGGCTTGGTCGCTGAGCAGCACGCAGCTGGAAGGGCGAGCCGGGCTTCCAGTAAGTCAAATCTTCTTTCTTCCCCGCGGGGGCGATCCCCGGAGCGCATTGAGCAGGCCAAGATTACAGCGTCGGTGCCTTTGCACGCAGTGCGGCGGTGATCCTTAGGCCTCCCGGGGGGGGGGGGGTAGTTCGTCGTGGTTGTCTTGCATTGGTATTTCGTCGTTATTTCCCTCTATTGTTGGAAGGGTAGAGGGCAGTTTTTTTTCTTTCTTGGAGTTTTTATTCTTGGTTTGGATTTATTTATTTATCTAATTTGTTTCTTTCTTCTTGGAAATATAAATGGAAAGGAGCGGATAAGGTGAAGAAAGCAAGAGAAAGAAGTTGGCATAGGGGTTCCAGAAAAAAAAAAGGAATTTTTGTTGGGGTGACTGTTTCCCGCTTGGGGAGAGTGAACAACGTCTCACATGTCAACATGCCCATCTGCGACTCCCACAGAGGCACGGTAGCGGACTCAGGCATCTGTCGGGGTTGTGCAGCTGTTTCAGTCAGTGTGGAACAGCAGATGGAGACATCGGTTGTTCCAGGACCTCAAGGGGCCACGTCGGGAATGGAAGGGGAAGTGGGAGGAGCTGTTCCTTCTATTCTCGGGCCAGAGTCCTCAGCTGAGCTGTCGGGGGTTTTACTGGAACCGGACCCGCAGTTCGGAGATTTCTGCCCGGACTTCATCTTGCTTATGCATCAGGCCTTTTGTCGGCGGCATCAGGGTAAATTGCCTGGCCCCATTCCTTGTTCCTCGGCGGTACCTTAGCCCTGGATTTTCGAGACTGAGAGCGTTGCGCCGAGACCGCCAAAGAGAGCCCATCCGCTGGAGCTCTCTCTGTCGTATCCGGGTTGGCAAGATCCTGAGGAGCCGGAGTTCGATCTGGACGGAGATACAGAAGAGTTGGAAGAAGGGGAGATTCCAGAGCCTGAGGATCAGGCGAAGATTATTCGAGTTTTTCGGAAGGATGAGCTGACAGCGCTCATTATGGAGTCTCTCCAGATGCTCAAGTTGGCTACAGCGCAGCCGGTTGAAGAGGAAGATGGCGAAGATCCTGTCATACAGGCAGTGCATCGCACACAGGTTGTGTTCCCCGTCCACAAGGTGGTGGATAGGATGATCCAGGACGAGTGGGATCAGCCAGAAGCAGGGCTCAGAGGGATGCGGACCATGAATAGGCTTTATCCCTTAGCAGGTAATGACAAAGACAAATTTCGCTGTCCGCGAGTGGATGCAGCAGTTTCTGCCGTCACTAAAAAGACCACTATTTCGGTGGAAGGTAGCTCCGCTTTAAAAGATGCGCAAGATAGGAAGGTGGATGGTTTATTGAAGCAATCCTTCGATGCAGATGCACTAGCTTTGCAGGCCTCAATTTGCGGAGCTTGGGTTGCCCGAGCCTGTCTAAGGTGGTCCCAACACTTATGGCAGTTGATCCAGTTGGAACAGGACAGGGTGCGGGAGCTGGAGCAGCTGGAGTCAGGCTCGGCTTATCTGGCTGATGTACACTACGACTTGATCAGGACGTTAGCTAATATCATGGCGTCCCTGGTGGCTGCCCGCAGGTTGCTGTGGCTCCGGCATTGGGCGGCCGATGGTTCTTCCAAATCTCGGCTCAGTAAACTCCCTTTTAAAGGAAGGTTGTTGTTTGGGGAGGATCTTGACAAGTTGGTAAAGGATTTTGGAGACTCCAAAGGCGGAAGGCTGCCTGAGGACAAGCCTAAGCAAGCCAAGTCTTTTTCGGCAGCCTAGGGATTTCAGGCGATTTCGTACTTCTCGTTTTGGTGGTTACCAAAGGGACAGGTTTCCTTCTCGAGCCCAGGGGTTTCGTGGGTTTCGTGGAGCAAGCAGGGGTTTTGGAGCGGCATCCGCAGGTGCTGCTCGGAAACCACAATGAAAGAAGGCGGGTCCCGGCAGTAAGCCATCTGATAGGAGGGCGGCTTCGGGGATTTCTCTCTGCCTGGACCCAAATAACCTGCGACCAATGGGTGCTGGAGATCATTCGTGAAGGTTATTCCTTGGAGCTCACGAAACCAATACTAGATTTGTTTGTCATGTCTCCCTGCTGAGGTCAGTCAAAGACTCTAGCAGAACGTTCTGATCCAGTTGGGAGCCATCACGCCAGTGCCCATGGCGGAGTATGGAATGGGGCGATACTCCATTTATTTCGTGGTTCCCAAAAAGACGGGTCACTGAGGCCAATCCTAGATCTCAAAGGAGTAAATCATTGCCTTCGGGTTCTGCATTTCCGAATGGAAACGCTCAGGTCCGTCATTGTGGCAGTTCGCCAGGGGGAGTTTTTGATGTCGCTCGACCTCATGGAGGCTTATCTGCATGTGCCGATCCGGGCAGTCCATCAAACGTTCTTGCGGTTTGCACTTCCTTGGGGGCATTATCAGTTTCAAGCGCTACCGTTCGGCCTGGCGACAGCCCCACGGGTGTTTACCAAGATCATGGTAGTAGTAGCAGCGGCGTTACAAAAGGAAGGTGTTTTAGTTCATCCTTATCTCGACGATTGGTTGATACGAGCGAAGTCCAAGGCTGAAAGCGAACAAGTCACGGCCAAAGTAGTAGCCTTTCTTCAGAGTCTGGGTTGGGTGGTCAATATGTCCTAGTTCTGACTCAGGAGCTCGAGTATTTGGGAGTACGGTTCGACACTTGCAGAGGTATGGTGTTTCTCCTGGACCGCAGAAGTCAAGCGCTTCGGTGACTGTTGCTAACCTTCCGGTCTACTCCGGCGCCGACAGCATGGTCTTACCTTCAGGTTCTGGGGACGATGGCGGCAACCTTGGAGGTGGTGCCATGGGCCAGGTTCCATATGCGGGCATTACAGAGCTCGCTGCTTCGCCGATGGTCTCACCAATGCGACTCGCTGAGCAAGCGTCTCCCGTGCCCTCTTCAGGTCAGGAGATCTCTCCAGTGGTGGCTTCTACCCCAGTCTTTGTGATCGGGAATGTCCCTGGAGCAACCGACATGGCTTCCCCTGTTGATGGATGTCAGTCTAGCAGGGTGGGGAGCTCATTGCAGAGATCTCTTTGCGCAGGGCACTTGGACAGTGGCAGAGGGCAAATGGTCCATCAACCGCCTGGAGCTGAGAGCGGTTTTTCTTGCCCTACAAAGCTTCGAAATGACAGTGGCAGGATGAGTGACAATGCCGCGACGGTAGCCTACATAAATCGGCAGGTCGGCATGGGAAGTGTAGCCATGGCGCAAGAGGCAGAGGAGCTGTTTGCTTGGGTCAAGTCGCAATTGCAAGCAATTTCAGCGGCTCACATTGCTGGGAAGGACAACGTGACGGCAGATTTTCTCAGTAGAGTTCAGGTGGATCCCGCAGAATGGGAATTACATCCGGATGTATTTGCGGAGATAGTGCGTCGTTGGGGAACGCCGGTGATGGATCTGATGGCGACCTTCCAGTCAGCAAAAGTGAGTCGGTTTTTCAGCAGGCGGCGCGAGAGAATGTCAGAAGGGATCGACGCCCTGATTCAACCTTGGCCGTCGCCTGGCCTTCTCTATGTCTTTCCGCCGTGGGCATTAATCGGTCGAGTAGTTCAGTGCATCGAAGCACATCGCGGATTGGTGCTGTTAGTAGCACCGGACTGGCCAAGGCGCCCATGGTACGCGGCTCTCATGTGCCTGCTCGACGGCAGGCCGTGGCGGTTGCTGACTTTGGAAAGTCTGTTGCTACAGGGTCCACTTCACATGCCGCAAGTGGATCAGTTCTCACTTACAGCTTGGCCATTGAAAGGGCTTGGTTAAAGAAGAAAAGTTATTCCAATTCGGTCATTACTACCTTGCTCCAGGCGAAGAAAAATTCCACGTCATTGGCCTATTTGCGCATATGGCATATTTTTGAGGATTGGTGCTCGAGATGTCAGGTGCGTGCGTCAACTGCATCCGTTCCTTGCATATTGAGTTTTCTGCAGGATGGTTATGAGAAAGGTCTGGTGGCTAGTTCTTTGAGGGTTCAATTAGCAGCCTTGGCCTGTTATAGAGGTAAGGTCAACGGAGGATTGCTGGGAGCTCACCCCGATGTAGCCTGTTTTCTTAAAGCGGTAAACAGGCCATCACGTCGGGCTGTGATTCCACCGTGGGATCTTAACTTGGTTTTATGAGCTCTAGTGAAGACACGCTTTGAGCCTTTGGGCCAAGCTTTGATCAAGGATTTAACTCTGAAAACGGTGTTTCTCGTAGCCATTTGTTCCGCGAGACGGATTTCGGAATTGCAGGCTCTGTCTTGTCGGGAACCCTTTTTGAGTTTTTCCAGGGAAAAGGTGGTGCTACGCCCAGTTCCATCCTTTTTGCCCAAGGTAGCCTCTCCTTTTCATCTGAACCAGTTGGTTTCTTTGCCAGTACTTACCACAGAGGGTGAGAATGTAGATGACCACGGTCTCCGCCGTTTGGACATGAGAAGGGTGCTTCTCCACTATTTGAAGGTTTCCGAGTCGTTTCGCAAATCGGATCGGCTCTTTGTCTTGTTCGGCAGTTCCAGAAAAGGTGAAGCAGCAGCTAAACTTCCATTACCCGATGGGTTAAGGAGGCAATTGTGTCAGCATTGTGATGCAGCAGACCAGCAGGGCAGAGAAGAAAATGTTTTAAATGTGAAAAAAGATGTGCACAAGCTGCAGTATTTGCAGGAGCCTGATAGGGGGAGCAAGAGGGACCTCTGGAAGACTGAGGATCCACGCCCTACAGGGTGTAACCTAAAACCAGCCGGCCTCCAATCCAAGAAGACAGGAACTCCTTTTAAAGGAAGTCAGGAAGGCTGGAGGGAGGGCAGGAATAGCAGGTGGAACAAGGAGGACAAGGAGTACAGGAGGAGAAGTAAGAGCATTGAGAGCTCTGGAAGAAGTGCTTGGACGAGCAGAAGTGACTGGAAAGGCAGAAGTAGCGGTAAAGCCAGGAGCAGCAGAGAAGGCAGCAGAGAACTTGCAGAGCCTTCAGAAGCTGGAGGAGTGGCAGAAACTGCAGAAGCTGGAGAAACTGCAGAAGCTACAGGCACTGCTGGAGTCCAGGAAAGAGGTACAGGCCAAGGGAACCTGAAAGAACAGAGGATACAGAAGGGTCCAGGAGATTCAGGTACGCGAAAGCTGCATTGTGATTGCTGTGGGCAGAACCCAAGCCATATTGCTGGAGCAAGGCAGAATCTCCCTAGGAGTAGGCCACAAGCCTCGTCCCCAGGAAAGAAGCAAGAGTTACAAGGTAACCCATATTGTATTGGAAACAGCCTATGGGAAAGGCAAGAGACAGAAGCTCCTTGTACATGTCCCACTGCTCAAAAGAAAAGGTATGAAAAGTTTTTATTGAATAAGAAACTTTTAAGTAAGCCAGGTTTGCAGGAAGTGTGTGTAAACCCTTGGGAGAGAGAAAAACATTCACACTGTAAAAATGCTCATGGCCGACGCCCCACGCTAAACTCCAGACACTGGGAGGTCATACAGCATTTGGGTGAGAAACCTAACTATAGCTTGCCGGGAACTATTGACTATGTCTCAGATACTTTGCAGGAGGAACCGATGCAAGTGGAAGAGGTAGAATCCCTTTCAGAGGAAGAAATGGATTGCAGCTATTGCACCACGGGCAGCGTGGAATGCTCGTGTAACCAGTGAGCACTAAAACCGGTGTAAATAGAAATGCTTGTTTTTGTAACCTTTTTGTGAAAAGAACAGTTTTTGTTTTGAACCTGAGTTATGATTTTTCTGACCTGATGTAAGGACATTTCTGTTGGTGTTTGAAGCCGATCCTTTGAACCTTTGTGCAAACTAAGGGAAATAAAGCCTTATTTTTCCCTACACTCGAAGACCTTTTGTTCTCTGGGTATTTTTGGTAATGCAGGACGCTACCAAGGCTATACAACCTTGGGCCCTGGAAAGAAAAACATACCAAACCCAACTTTACTTTTATTTATGTCCGACCTGTCTTGACCACCATTAACCACTAGGGCGGCGTTGTGACAGCATATATGTTGCAAGGTCGTCCCGCACCGGTGGAGTTGAGGGCTCATTCCACTAGAGCGCAGGCAGCCTCTTGAGCAGAACACAGTTTAGTTCCACCGGTGGAAATTTGTAGAGTGGCCACTTGGTCATCTCTTCACACGTTTAGTAGGCACTACCGTCTTGATGTGATGGCAGCGAGTGATGCCTCTTTTGGAGCAGCGGTGTTGCACTCTGGTTGGAAGGGTCCCTCCCGTTAGTACTGCTCTGTTACATCCCAGGAGTAGAGGACTAAACTGGAGGAATGATAAGGAAATAGAAATTACATGTACCTGGTAATCGTAGTTCCTGGAGGAACTCCAATTTAGTCCTCATTCCCGCCCAGGGAGTGGTTTCCTTCTAGTGCAACGGATCTCAGGTAATTTTTCAGAAGATTACAGATGAGTGTTTTTTTCATGGATAATTGTTAATTTTTTCTCTTTGAATGCTTCTGACCTCTTCTTCTGCGTCTCTGGTTCGGCTGCGAAGAGAGGAGACAAGATGGTATTTAAACCCTTAGGTTAAAGGGGAAAGGGGTTGTTCATTAAGTTAGCACTTATACCTGTAGCTTGGGTATCTTGAGTATGTTTAGCTACTTGTTTGTTGCTCTTTTGAGTCTGCTTTGTCAGTAGTACACTGGAGCTGATGGGAGATGCCAGCAGATTACATCCAGTGAAGTCACAAGTTTGACACGCCCAGTCTCCAAGCTGCAGGAGGAGGTTCACAACCCAGGAGAAGAGGACTAAACTGGAGTTCCTCCAGAAACTACAATTACCAGGTACGTGTAATTTCTATTTTTCAATACATGAATACCTTTTCCCCTTCACAAAATGTTCACAATGGGGTGACCTCTAAATGTTTCGCAATCAGGCTGAAATTTCGCTGGTAAGCAAGCTATCCCTAATGGACAAAAATAAGACTTGTGGAGAAATGATTCTACAAACATTAACATTTTGCATTGGTTTGTGGATCACGCTAGTGCTCAATTTATTTATAAGTCACCTGCGTGGAACACTGTCAATAGCTTTTCTGAAATCTACATACACCACATCTAGGGCTCTCCCTCGGTCCAAGTCTCTGGTCACCCAGTCAAAAGAAATCAATCGGATTTATCAAGCAAAACTTACCTCTAGTAAACCCATGCTGCCTCGGATCCTGCAATCCATTGGACTCCAGAATCCTCACTATCCTTTGTTTTAGCAATGTTTCAATTAATTTACTTGCCACAGAGGTTAGATTAACCAGTCTTTACTTCTCAGCCTCATCCTTACTTCGCTTTTATGTAAAGGGACCACATGTGCCTTTCTCTAGTCCTCTGGGACCACTCCTGACTCTAAAGAAGCATTGAAAAGATCAGACAGTGGAGCCGCTAGAACTTCCCCAAGTTCCCTCAATACTCTGGATGTATCCCCTCTGGTCCTATCACTCTGTCTACTTTTAGTTTAGATAGTTCCTCATGAACACAGTCTTCTGAAAATTGTTCAACATCCCTTTCACTTTTGTTCCTATTTGTGGGTGTTTTTTGAGGTCCCGCTCCTGACCCTTCATCTGTGAACACAGAACAAAAATATTTGCTAAGCAAGTACACTTTATCCTCATCAGCTTTTACATATTCTTACCTATCTGAAAAATGTCTTGTCCCCTCCATTTTATTGCTTTGGATGTTTCTTCTTCTTTCTGTATCTTTGCTTTCCTGACTACTGTTCTAGTTTCTCTTAAGGTTTTTTCCAAATACTCATGCTTGTCTTCCTCTTTCTGTGTTCTCTTGTATTTTCTGAAGGCCACCTTCTTTATCCTCCACTTTTTCAGCTACTTCTTTTGAGGCCTCCTTTTCCTTTTACATTTATTTACCTTTCTAAAAAAAAAGATTTGTTGCCCTTAAAATATCCCCTTTCAGTTTTTCCCATTGCTTTTCTACATCCCCCAGCTGTTTTCCTAAATTCTAAGACCCTCACTTTTGAATGGACTTTATCAACACTAGGCCTAATAGTGAACCACACCATCTGGTGATCTCTGGATGCAAGACAATCTCCCACTTTAACATCGGAAACACTTTTCCCATTGGCAAACCCCAGATTCAATATGGCCCCTTCACATGTGGGTTCTGTTACCAGTTGCTGGAATAGTTTTCCCTGCAGAGTGTCTAGAATCTTTTTACTTCTAGATGACACCACAGCAGGGATGTGCCAATCAACATCCGGCATATTGAAATCACCTATCAGTAGCACTTCTCATTTCATGGCAATATTACGTATGTCTTTATTAAATCTCTGTCCACTTCTCCCTGTGAAGGAGACCTGTATTTCACAACAATGCAAATGGATTTCCCATTCCCTCTTTCTAGTTTAACCCACAGTACCTCCTCACTCCCTTTGAAGTCCTGTAATTCTATAGATGTAATATTATTTTTTATATACAGTGCCACTCCTCCTCCCCTTCTTCCTACCCTGTCCTTCCTGAATAAAGTATAGCCTGATATAATTACATCCCAGTCTTGGTTGTCCATTAACCATGTCTCCGTAACCGCCGTTAAATCCAAATCAGACTTTTCCATTAAAGCCTCAACATCTGGGATCTTATTTCCCATACTCCGGGCATTTATGCACACCACTTTCCAGATGTTGCCCCTTTTACTCATTTCTGTGGAGGTATTTAATGTTTAACTTACCTGTTTTTTCTCACCTGGGGGGCTTTCTTCACCCAACCCAATGAATCTAGTTTAAAGCCCTCTTCAGTAGGTTAGCCAGTCTACTACAGAAAACACTTTGGCCCTTCTTGGATAGGTGGATGCCATCTCTGTTCTGCAGCCCTTGGAAAATCATCCCATGGTCCAGAAAACCAAAACGCTGTCAATGACTGACACCATCCATTCATCTCCAGGATGTGAGCTTCACTACCTTTGTCTTTACCCTCAACAGGGAGGATTGAAAAGAACACCACCCGCTCATCTGTCTGCTTCACCCTGTGTCTCAGAACCATAAAATTATTCTTGATATGCTTGGAGGGATACCTAGCTGACATCAACGAGCAAATTTGGATAATAGTCAGTAGGCTTGGTAAGCTGCTGCAAACTCTCCATAACATCTCAGAGTCTGGCAGTCTGGTCAGCAGATGGATGCCTCAGTACCCCTCAGAAGAGAGTCACCAACCATCACTACCCTTCGCTTCCTTGTGGTCATTGATTCTGCAACTTTGGGGTGCTTGAGCTGTGGTTCTTCCCTTTCCCTTTCACCTCCTCTACTTCCTGGGTTGCATACTGACTCTTCAGTTTGAGGGCTGGAGGAGTTGGATTGTCAATTCTGCAGGCTCTGGTGACTTGTGTCCAACTCTTCATTCTGTAGCATATCATCTTCACCTCTTTCAGAGAGTTTGGATGCTTCAAGAGGCATCTCATCAATGTACTTCTCGCTGACTCAAATGCTTTTCAATCATGCCACCTCTTCTCTGAGCTCCTCAATTTGTTCCATGAGGGCTTTGGCTTGCAGGCATCTTGCACATGGAACCTTTGACTGGCATCGGGCTGTCTGTCTGGACAGATACAGAAGTTGTATCGGGAGCAACAGCTTTAGCACTATGATTTTTCCCAGCCATCATTCAGTTGGAGCTGTAGTACCCGTTGAAGTGAGACTTACCAAAGTCCCCAACTGTTCCTCAGCTCTCCTTTAAGAAAAAAAGCAGCTAACCTCTTTCATGTGTGTTCTAACAGTGCTGTTCTATGTTCCTTGCTAAACAGTAATTATGTTATACTATTACATTTTGATATTATGTGTCTGAGATGCATACTGTAGATTAATGTGTTGCCTTTGCAAAATTACCTAATCAAAGCTCGTTCAAGAATAGCAAATAGTTCCACATTTGGATATTGTTTGTTTATTAACGACTTGATTGACTGCTTTTAGCATCAAGCATCAAAGCGGTTTACTAAAAGTAAGCAATTTGCTTCCTAGATTTTCCCTACCAACCAATAAAAATCTGTTATCTTTTCCCAACAAGCTAATTGGGGAGTTACCCTATATAGCAAGAATTCTCACATGGGTGGGAGGGAAGGGAGGGATCTAACACATGGGTGGGAGGGAAGGGAGGGATCTAACACTTAAGGAGGTCAGTGACTTCAAAGAACTTGCCTACCTCTTTGAATATGAAGGCTAGAGGAGAAGAAAAAGAACTCTAGCAGCAGAAAAAATGCTTTGCCCAAGAACACAAAAAATTCCTCTTTTGCAAATTTATTATATTTATTATCATTAAAGTGGACCATATATGGAACGAAGATTTCATATTTCTAGTTTAAAAAAAATCTGATCCTGCACATCTATATTTAAGAAGATATGGGGGGCAAGATGGCGTCCTAGAGGGACGTAGAGTGAGCTGCTCTCTTTTGATCTCCTACATACCTCGTTAAATGGGCAAACGGAAGGCTAAAATTATGGTGAAGACCCCTTCTTTGCTCTCTAAACCTACTGCTTACCAAGTGACCATTCCAGAGCTGCTTACTCCTCAGGCATCTGGTTTTCCATGTGTAATGGCTGTTGTGTTGGAGACATAAGGAGAGAGCTCCTTCCTTGGCCCTGACATCTCTTTGAACTCTGGAGAAAGGCCATTTTCATCACTGAAGCAGGGGTCAAGGTCTCTGGCAGCTTTAGCTGGGAAGCAGACCGATGTGGTGTGGAGCTCGGCCCAGCTGTTGGGGAGGTTTCTGGAGCAGTGGTTGTATCACCCAGAGGTTCTTCACCGTTGGCGACAGAGGCTAATCTGGTTGCAGCAATCAGCACGGCTGGTGCAGTAGAGCTCTCAGTCCTTCCCTCAAAAACTGCTGGGGGGTGGCAAGAGGTGCGGAGCTGCAGACCACGGTTGCTGGTATTCAGCATAAAGCCTTCCTGGTGAGCCTCTAAAAGTGTCACTGGAGAGTCTCTGGCAAGCAGTAGTGTCCATAGATTGTATGACTTTGGTGATGGCTACTGTGATCCTGGGCATGCATGCTCGTTTGCTGACCAAGGACGCAGAGCTTTCACATTTGGATGTCCTAGTGAAAATAATGCAGGACTCTATGGCTCGGTTTGGTGAAACCCAATCTACTTTGGTTCAAGATAAACTACTGGCTGCTCACAAACTAGAAAGTCTGGATAATGTGGTTCAGGCTCTTAACCTTCGGTTTGTTAATTTCCCCAAGACGACTTTGCTCTCTCTCCCCAAGCTATATTGCATAAATATTTCATGGGTGTCCTAAAAATGACTGAAAATGCCCTTCCTCCATGGCTAAGGTTTTTTACCTTCCACTCGGGACAGAGTCTGGTCCTAGGATGGACTCCCTGAGTGTGGGGGCGTCTCAAGTATCTGAGTCTTTGGATTTAACAGGTTTGCTAGAAAGCTCCCAGTCTGAGGCGGTGCAACAAGGAACTCTGTTAGTTTCCTTTGTTTTTCCTCAGGATAGAGTCATGTTCAGCATCTTTTCTTTAGGCATCGATCTGAGTTGTTTATGGGGGCGAAAATCTGGGTATTCCCTGACCATGCTAGAGCTACCCAGGAGCAAAGGAGGAAGTTTATAGGTATGTGACAAGCGGTACTAGATTTAGGAGCCTCCTTTAGTCTCTAGTTTCCTTTTAAATGTGTGTCGATTTGAAAATAGGCATTTGTTTTTTTGAACCCTCTCAACTTAGATTTTTCTTGATTCTAGGCACCTGCTTGGCCAGTATTCTACTCCGGTGGATTAAGGCCTCGATTTAGTTGAATGGATTTGTCTGCAAGTCCTCTTCTTTTCCTGAGTTCTTTTTCCTGAGTGTACACTTCTCCTGGAGTTGGATCTTCTTCCCCAGTCTGTTATTTGGTTGATCTACTATGCAGTTGCATACATTTTTCTATTTGTAAATTGATTGCTATGAGATGTATTTCTTATTTGGCGTGTTCCCTATTGCATGTATATTGCATGTATATTTTGTTACGAAATCGATTTTAAAAAAAAGGTAAGATATGGGCTCAATTGATTGATTGATTAATGGACTGTCGTACCCCAGGATTGAAGAATTATTATGTCTTGACTGTAAGACATTATTTATCCGAAGGATGGTGAGATACCTGCCTCTATTACCAGCTGAACGTCCATAGACAATGCTAAACAAAATTCTTCTGTTCTTACTGAGAAATATTCAGCAAGGTCTTGAGCACTTGGAAGATCATCTCACTTAGCATGATGAGGTTCCGGTAACAAACTCTGAACTATCAAACGCAAACTATGGGGCAGTTAATCGAATTTTGAATCTTTTTTGCACAAAAAAAGCTTTTTAAGCAGCAATTACATCTGTTCAATAACCGCTTAATAGCATCATATAAGCATTCATTCTTCTGTAGTAACAATTTCTGCCATTGACACCTTCACCTTTATAGCCTCTTATCTGTAACCATGGTAGGAAAAAAAACAAGGAGCAGAGTTCGAGCTCTTCTTAGCATGTTGCCGACATGCGGCTGTCTCATCTATAACTAATTTAAGTGTTTCTTGTCATGCATCAGCCAACATATTAGCACCATCAGGCACTACTAGTTAATGATCCTGGGAAATGTAGTTCACACTGGCTAGCTCTTTCTGATAAACATGAAAGAAATGATTATGCCTTTATGTTGCATCAGTGCCCAACAGTCCTAGAAAAGATATATAGCAGGACCGAATCCGTGATGGTCCAGCTAAGGGACTGTCTTAAATGAGACGGAACTGGCCATTTTTGTCCCATAAAACAGCTAGGCATGAAGACCAAATCCAAACTGCGCCCTTTTGTATGGGTGGGTGATAAAATAATTTTGTGTGAGACCAACCACTTCCGTTAAGTTCTGAACCAAAGTTGGGAAAGGTTCGCTATCAATGCACAAGTCAAAATCATCTAAGAGATGTGTACAAAAAGATGTTGATCGAATGGAGGACCACCACAATGGCGCATGGACCGCACTGCAAGTCCAACGGAGACTTAAGGGGGTTAAGTGTGAGATACAAACATTTAAATCACTAGCAGACTGCAAAAAGGCACCGAAGATGAGCATTTTTCAAAGAAGGACGAGCTGAAGGACAAGGTCATCATATGACGGTAGAGGGAGGAAGGGTCAGAAAGAATGCACTTGGAGCAGACATTCAGCAGAGGTTACAGGATTCAGAACAGTGACGGAGCTTCGTGTGGATAGGACAGGGGGAAGAGTGCAGAGGGGGTGATGCCTGAGACAAGCACAAATGGGGAGACTGGGTGGACCAAGCACTACTCTTCTGCCACCATCTCTGTTTCCATTTTTCTAAACTGTTTGTCGTGCCGACTTGACTGGTGCACATTATGCCGTTTCAGGAAGGCTCGCTGAGCTTTACTGCTGTTTTTCAGTTGTCAACTATTTTAATTACTCACGTATGTCTAATGCAGGCCCTGTGGGCTTCGAGCTGATTTGTTTTTCATATTATCCATGACAAATGTTTTGTGAGATTTTGTTTATTTACATTTGTGACTCAATTCATTCAAAACTGTGATTTAGATATGTTTAAAGCCGAAAGATTGTTTCAGATTTGTTAAATAAACATAATCACATCATAGCATTGGTATCACGCAGGGTAAAACCCCCAACAGGAGCTTCCCACTATGAGCAACCTGGGAGCACAGTCCAGATAATGACCTGGGAGTAAGTTAAGACCATGAAGAAAAAGACTGCATCAGATCCTTGTTAGTGCTATGCTTCTAAGTATCAGGGATGGGCTGGACTCGATTTAAAAGAGTCCCTGGGAGGCAAGAAGCTGTTTACAGCAACCCAAAGGATGCTTGTTGCTGTGTCCTTGTCGCCTATAGTTGTGTTCCTCTGTAGTGGCAGAACCAGCAGAGGCTGGTGATCCTATGGACTAAGCGATTTATTGAGGCCTGAGTTTGAGAACAAGGGGTATGTTTACTAATCAGCGGTAGCAACTTCCGTGCGATATTGGAGCCGCAGCCCCATTGAATTCAATGGGGCCGTGGCTCCGATATCACATGGAAGCTGCTGATTACTAAACATACCCCCAAGAGTCCATCTGCCAAAGTGGTCCTTGTCCAGGAAAGCTGATGCCTTAAGGAATCAGTTATTTTCCAGGCAGTTTCTCCAAATGGGTTAGTCTTGTGCATTTACACCAAGAATGCCCTTAGTAAAAAGACTTCCAAAGTCAACAACTACTTATTAAAGATACTTAACTTCAATTACTTCAATAATGAAAGGCAAAAAAGACCTCAGGATGGCTCAAACCCTACATTTATGGGCATGTTTACTAAAGAACGCTATTTGCATCGCGTCCCGTTATCGCGCGATAAGGTACCTTACCGCCTGTTAAAGCACCATTATTGCGCGGTAAGGTACCTTACTGCGCGATAACGGGACGTGACGCAAATAGCGTTCTTTAGTAAACATGCCCCTTAGTGAAATTATCCACTATAGGGAATAGGTGACGCTCATATCACCGGTCAAAAAGCCTTCATTAATTTTTTAATTTTTAATCAAATTTTTTATATTATCAAATTGAACCACATTATTCTCCACAAAAGTACTTTTTAGGATTCTTAATACCTTTAACAAACATACTATAGTATTAAAAAGAGAAAAACAGCGTCTTTTTTCACAACTATAGAACCATAGAAACGAACGCGGATTAAACCTTCTTCTCCTGTAAGACAACAGAAGTAAAACGTTTCTAAACAGACAATTAATAGTATGACATTGAAGGTCTATAGTTACTTATCTTATCAAATCCATGGTCCAGTACACGAGCGAAACAAAGACAACTTCACAGCCTCCAGGCTGTTAAACCACGTGGCACCTTCCAATGCCCACCATCAAGGCAAGATATCTGCACTCCTACCGCCAAGGCAAGGACTCAGCACCCAACCTACAAAATGGCTACTTCTGGGGTTTTAAAATAATGATTTGAATGCCGAATGTAGAAAATGCCTCCATTGCCGTCACTAAGACGGCGTCTGACGTCTCCTGTTTTTAAATAGACTGACACCCAATAGAAAAACCTAAAAAGAATGACGCTATTCTTCACATAACTACCAACCACATGACAAACACAGCCAATCACTAAAATCTAGGACAAGAAGAGCTTCTAAGTTACACTGACAGAGCATTACAGAAAAAGTGTCCACTCGGTTTTATCATTCAGTCCATGAGGTTCTAAAGTATTTAATTCATAAATCCACTTCTGCTCTTTCTGTAGTAATAGCCGGCCTCTATCACCTTTTCTTATATTTCTCTTCAATGCTAGTTCAGCTAAAGTAAGCAAGACGGCAGTTGGTACTCTATGCGGTCTCAGCCTAGCATCCCAAATCTTTGATAGGATTTGCAAAGCATCATCCTGGTTTAGGTTTTTCTATTGGGTGTCAGTATATTTAAAAACAGGAGATGTCAGACGCCGTCTTAGTGACGGCAATGGAGGTATTTTCTACATTCAGCATTTAAATCATTATTTTAAAACCCCTGAAGAAGCCATTACTTGGCGAAACAAAAGCTTTTGTAGGGTGGGTGCTGAGTCCTTGCCTTGGCGGTAGGAGTGCAGATATCTTGCCTTGATGGTGGGCATCGGAAGGTGCCGCGCGATTTAACAGCCTGGAGGCTGTGAAGTTGTCTTTGTTTCATTTGCGTACTGGACCGTGGATTTGATAAGATAAGTAACTATAGACCTTCAATGGCATACTATTAATTGTCTGTTCCTGATCGGTCCTCCAGTTTAGTCCTCCACAATCGGGTAGTGCACCTCCTCCTGCAGCCTGGAGACTGGACCAATCAAATCTTCTGTAGTATATATGCAGACGGAGCTCCCAGAAGCCCCCAGTGTGTCCAGTCTCCTTGCAGCTTGAGGACGTGTGTGCCCTTCCTGGGCACACTTAGTGACACTTGGGGGAGCAACACTAGTTAGTCTTTTTGGGGTTTGCTTTATCCCTTTCCTGCCTTACCTTTTCTTTCCTAGGTAGCTGTCTCTTTAAAAAAAAAAGAATTGACACAAGGGGCCTCCCGGGGTGAGAAGCCAGTCCTGCATTGGGCTCCTGCCTTCCTCCCGGTGTATTTGGACAGCCACGGTTGAGCTCTCCCCTAGGCTGCACGGGGAAGTGCCATACCTGTTCCAGCATTACCTTGTCAGCTGAGCTACTGGCTGTCTCACTTTGCTGTTTTTCAGAGCTGGTAGGACTTTTACCTTCATTCCCTTCCTCGGGTACTGCAGCTCCCTCCCGTTGCTGTTTTCAGCGGGTCTGTCTGCTCCCCGACGTCCCGATTCCTTACTTCTGCTTAGACTTCGTGTTTTTCTACTTTTGCCCTTCCTTTGGAGTCCGTTTCTTTTATTTTTAATTTACTCCGGTTTACTTTGTATTTTCGCGCCCTTTTTACCGCGGGTGCTCGAGTGCGGCGGCCATTTTGAAACTCTAAAGGGAACTTCTCCGTGCCAATTTTAAACACTTGTGCACGGGTTCCCCTGGCATTTTTGGACTTTTTTAGCCTGGCGATTTTGCTCAGGGCATTCCTAGGATTCTAGGGAGTATTTTATTTTATAAAAAAAAAAAAAAAAGCAGTTAAAGACCAGTGTTTATTTTCATCGGGTTAGTCCCTTTGGCGTGGGCTTTCCCTGTTTCTGCTTCCCTTCTATTCCGCTTGGCGGGAGGTGTCAGCAGATGGCTGCCAAACCGCAGTGCGTGATTTGCGGGTCACGCAGGGGTGCGGTGTCTGACTCTGGAATCTGCAGGGGCTGTGCCTCAGTTTCTTCAGACCTGGAGCATTCACTGGAACTGAAGGAGCTGCCTGTCCCGGGTGACGCTTCTCTAGCTGGGGAGAGTGGCCCTTCATCGGGCGTTTACCCGTCTGGTTCGGTACCGCCGTCCAACGGGTCTGTCCCTGAGTTGCAGCATACGGCTGTGGCAGCGCCACCTGTAGATTTTTCACCAGATTTCGTTCTCCTCATGCATCAGGCTTTCCGCTTGAGCCAGTCCGGTCAGCTGCCGGAGGCTTGGCCCGCGCCCTTCCCCCCTTGCTCCTCGGGGGAGGTTCAGCGCTCTTCTCAGCCGGCCGCCAAGAGGCTCAGGTCTGTGGACCAGGATCAGGACACCCTTTGTTTCCCTGATGCTGAGGCGGAGGGTGATCCTGAGACTGAGGCTGATGAATTGGAGGACGGGGAGATCCCGGAGCCGGAAGATCAGGCTAGAATCATTCGCGTGTTTCGTAGGGACGAGCTAGTCCCTTTGATCACGGAGTCTCTTCAGACCCTTAACCTAGCTGTGGCTCGGCTGCTGGAAGAGGAGGGTCTGGAGGACCCTCTCATTCAGGCAGTCCGGGACGCCCAGGTGGTGTTTCCTGTACACCGGGTTGTTGAGCAGATGATCCAATCTGAGTGGGATCAACCAGAATCCGGTTTGAAGGGCATTCGGACCATGAATCGTCTCTACCCCTTGGCCGTCAAGGACAAGGACTTGTTCAAGTCACCGCGGGTGGATGCTGCGGTGTCGGCAGTGACTAAGAAAACCACCATCCCAGTTGAAGGCGCCGCGGCCTTAAAGGATGCGCAGGATAAGAAGGTTGATAATTTGTTGAAGCAAGCCTTCGATACCAACGCCTTGGCCCTACAAGCCTCCATTTGTGGGGCGTGGGTTGCTCGGGCTTGCTTGCGTTGGTCCCAGCGTCTGCGCTCGGGCTCCGGCCTGGATCAGCAGGGGTTGCTGGAAGTTACCCGCATGGAGTCCGGGTCGGCTTACCTGGCGGATCTGCTTTATGATTTGATCCGCTCCTTGGCTAATAGTATGGCCTCCGTGGTGGCAGCACGTCGGTCCATCTGGCTACGCAACTGGGCGGCCGACGGATCTTCCAAGTCTCGCCTCAGTAAGCTGCCCTTCAAGGGCAGGCTGTTGTTTGGTGAGGCTCTAGACAAGTTGGTCAAAGATCTTGGTGAATCTAAGGGTGGTAGATTGCCGGAAGATAAGCCTAAACTCAATAGATCGTCGCCCTCGGCGCGCGGTCAGTTTCGGGACTTTTGCAGGTTTCGTTCTTCCCGACTGTGGACATCTCAGCGTGGTCGCTTTGGAGCCCGTTCTCAGGGGTTTCATGGTTTCAGAGGAGCAGGACGAGGCTTCTCCGGAGCCTCATCTTCCTCGTCCTCTTCCTTTAATCGCAAGCCACAATGAAGCGAGGCGGGCTCTGGAGGGAAGCCCGGTTATCGGGGGTCGCTTACGCGATTTTCTTCCTTCTTGGGCCCAAATTACGTCAGATCAGTGGGTGTTACAGATTATCGAAGAGGGTTATGCGCTAGAGTTTGCCTGCCCGCTTCCGGATTCATTTGTTATGTCTCCCAGCAGGGGGGAGCAAAAGACGCGGGACATCCGCGTGACTCTGAATCGGCTCCTCTCCCTAGGGGCGGTAGTTCCCGTCCCTCCTTTGGAAAGAGGCGCCGGTCACTACTCCATCTATTTTGTGGTCCCCAAAAAGGGCGGTTCCCTTTGTCCAATCTTAGATCTCAAAGGCGTGAACCGCACTCTCAGGGTGCCGCACTTCCGTATGGAGACCCTGCGGTCAGTCATTGTCGCGGTACGTCAAGGAGAGTTTCTGACGTCCCTCGATCTCTCCGAGGCCTATCTACACATTCCCATCCGGCCATCCCATCAAAGGTTTCTCCGCTTCGCATTTCCTTGGGGCCACTTCCAATTTCGGGCCATGCCGTTTGGTCTCGCCACGGCTCCCCGCACATTCACAAAGGTGATGGTAGTGGTCGCGGCGACCTTGCGCAAAGAGGGTATCTTAGTCCACCCATATCTCGACGACTGGTTGATTCGAGCAAAGTCCAACCAAGAGAGTGTGCAAGTCACGAACAAGGTGGTGGCTCTGTTGCGAGCTCTCGGCTGGGTGGTGAACGAACGCAAGAGCTGTCTGTGCCCGACTCAGGAGCTCGAATACCTGGGAGTACACTTCGACACGGCGCGGGGCTTGGTGTGTTTGCCGCAGCGCCGTG
Organism: Ichthyophis bannanicus; assembly: GCA_033557465.1. Lineage (NCBI taxonomy): Eukaryota > Metazoa > Chordata > Amphibia > Gymnophiona > Ichthyophiidae > Ichthyophis > Ichthyophis bannanicus. The sequence goes on along the minus strand of CM066033.1, from coordinate 58,349,225 downwards.
TTCTGGCTTTGCGGAATCTCGTCCGCCTCTTCCGGGGGATGACCGCTCCATCCGCGTGGTGGTACCTTCGGCTTCTCGGCACGATGGCGGCGACCCTGGAGGTGGTGCCTTGGGCGCGCTTCCATATGCGTCCGCTCCAGAGTGCTCTCCTGTGTCGTTGGTCCAACCAGTTCGACTCGTTGAACATGAGATTGCCTTGCCCGAAACCGGTTCGCCGTTCGCTCCGGTGGTGGCTCTCCTCCAAGAACCTGAAGCGGGGGATTCCCTTGGAGCCTCCGCTTTGGGTTCCGTTCACTACGGATGCCAGCCTATCAGGCTGGGGTGCGCACTGCGAAACCCGCTTCACGCAGGGGGAATGGTCTCCCCTGGAGGCCTCTTGGTCGATCAACCGGCTCGAGTTGCGGGCGGTGCGGCTGGCCCTATTAGCCCTCGAAGCCCTGGTCCTCGGTCGACCTGTGCGGGTTCTCTCGGACAATGCGACCACAGTAGCTTACATCAATCGCCAAGGGGGCACCGGAAGCGTAGCCCTGGAATCGGAGGCGACGGCTTTGTTCAATTGGGTGCAGACTCGTCTTCCGGCGATCTCGGCAGCGCATATTGCAGGCGCAGACAATGTTCAGGCCGATTTTCTAAGCAGAGTGCGGGTAGACCCCGGAGAGTGGGAGCTAAACCCGCAGGTTTACGCGCAGATAGTTCATCGGTGGGGTCCACCCATCATGGATCTCATGGCGACGTTTCAGTCGGCCAAGACGGGGCGCTTCTTCAGCAGGCGACGAGAGCGCATGTCCGAGGGGCTCGACGCTCTCATTCAGCCGTGGCCAACGTCCGGTCTTCTTTATGTCTTTCCTCCGTGGGCTCTGATCGGCCGGGTCGTTCAACGCATCGAGGGCCACCGGGGTCGAGTATTGCTGGTAGCCCCGGATTGGCCCAGGAGACCCTGGTATGCCAACCTGGTCAGGCTGCGCGATGGCGTTCCTTGGCTCTTGCCCGCCTTGCCGGATCTTCTTCTTCAGGGGCCCTTGCGGATGCCCCAAGTGGGTCGATTCTCGCTTACGGTTTGGCCATTGAGAGGGCTCGGCTAAAAAAGAAGGGTTACTCCCCCGCGGTGATTGCCACCCTCCTGCGGGCGCGTAAAACGTCCACCTCTCTTACTTATGTTCGGGTTTGGAGAATCTTTGAAGACTGGTGCTCCCGGCGGGGAGTTCGTGCAGCGACGGTTTCCGTGCCCGTCGTTTTAAGTTTTCTCCAGGATGGTTTTGATAAGGGTCTTGCTGCTAGCTCCCTGAAAGTCCAGTTGGCGGCTATCGCCTGTTATCGAGGCAAAGTTTTGGGCCGTCCCCTCGGATCTCATCCAGACGTCCGTCGTTTTCTTACGGCGGTTTTTCATTTGCGGCCTTCCCGCAGGATCTTCGTTCCTCCGTGGGACTTGAATCTCGTGCTGCGGGCCCTGGTTCGCGAACCTTTTGAGCCCCTGCGTAGGGCGTCTCTGAAAGATCTCACGCTGAAGACGGTTTTTCTCGTGGCCATCTGCTCGGCGAGGCGTATTTCCGATCTCCAAGCGCTGTCCTGCAGGGAGCCCTTTTTGACCTTTTCCCAGGATCGGGTGGTTCTCCGTCCGGTTCCTTCCTTTTTGCCTAAGGTGGTTTCTCCTTTTCATGTGAATCAGGCAGTGTTCCTCCCGGTGCTGCCTTCTGGCTCCGCCAAGGCTGCGGACAAGGGACTTCACTGTCTAGATGTGGGTCACGTGCTTCGTCGTTATTTGCAGGTTACCGAATCATTTCGAAAGACCGACCACTTGTTCGTGCTCTTCGGAGGTGCACGGAAGGGGGAGGTGGCGGCTAAAGCCTCCATTGCAAGATGGCTCAAAGAAGCAATCGCATCCGCGTATCTGTTGCAGCAGCGGCCGATTCCGGAGGGGATCCGAGCTCACTCCACAAGGGCTCAGGCGACCTCTTGGGCGGAGTATAGCCTAGTTCCGCCAGCGGACATCTGTAAGGTGGCCACTTGGTCGTCGTTACATGCTTTCAGTAAACACTATCGGTTGGATGTGTTAGCCGCTCGAGATTCCTGTTTTGGTTTGGCGGTTCTGCGCACCGGGTGGCAAGGTCCCGCCCGGTATTGACTGCTCTGCTACATCCCGATTGTGGAGGACTAAACTGGAGGACCGATCAGGAAATGAAAATTACACTAACCTGGTAATTGTAGTTCCTGGAGGGTCCAGTTTAGTCCTCCTTCCCGCCCGAGTATCAGGTTGTTTAGTGCGGCGCGCTTTTCCGAACGGGTTGGTCCTAAGGCGGCTTCTTCTTTTCCGTTCTGCCTTTTTTGCGGCCGCGCTCTTTGTAAGTGCTATTCCTTCTATTTGACTTTCAGCCAGCTCTCTTGGGATCTTGGTTGTGGACTGTCTTTTTGCTTCCGGGGCGTCGCTAGAGGCGCGGTGCAGTGTTCTGGCTTCCTCGTTTGGGGAGGGGGCTCATATCTTATTGAGGGGAAAGATTTTATTCCTTAGTCTACATGTTTTTCTATTAGTCTAATGTGTTGCTTCGTTAAGTTTGCTTTGTTACTAGTTCACTGGGGGCTTCTGGGAGCTCCGTCTGCATATATACTACAGAAGATTTGATTGGTCCAGTCTCCAGGCTGCAGGAGGAGGTGCACTACCCGATTGTGGAGGACTAAACTGGACCCTCCAGGAACTACAATTACCAGGTTAGTGTAATTTTCATTTTAGAAACGTTTACTTCTGTTGTTTTACCGGAGAAGAAGGTTCAATCCAAGTTCATATCTATGGTTCTATAGTTGTGAAAAAAGACGCTGTTTTTCTCTTTTCAATACTATAGTATTCATGACTCCACCTGTACTCTGCCTAAATGACACCCCTGAGCACTCTACACCTGTGTTGCATGCAAGGAAACATCTCTTGTCACCATGGTAGGAATGGCCAGCAGGAAGGAGGAAGTGATAGTGCCTCTGCATAAGTCTCTGGTGTGATCTCATTTGGAGTATAGTGTGCAATTCTGGAGACCGCAGCTTCAAAAGGATGTGAACAGGATGGAGTCGGTGCAGAGGGTGGCCACCAAAATGGTCAGTGGACTTCGTTATAAGCCATATGGGGACAGACTTAAAGATCTCCATATGTAAACTTTGAAGGAAAGGCAGCAGAGGAGGGAAATCTGATAGAGATGTTTAAATACCTCTGTGACATAAATGCACAAGCAGGGAGCTCTGCAACGATGGGACATAGGATGAGGATGAAAGGGGATAGACTCAGGAATAATATGCGGAAATATTTCTTTACAGAAAGAGTTGAAGATGCGTGGAATAGTCTCCCAGAGGAATAGAAACAAGGACTGTATGTGAATTGAGCAAAGTGTGGGACAAGCATAGAGGAAATGATTGTAGAGCTTAGTACTTGGTATTGATGGACAGACTCCATAGGCCTCTTGGTCTTTATTAGGCACATCTCACTTTAGCATACAGTAGCTCCTATCCTCAAGGGTTTAAGGGGGAAGAAATTGTCCGTCCATATGCGTAAGCATGCACTGCCTATACATTAGGAGAGGAGTGGAAGGCTGCAGCTGTCCACCCATGGGGGCTCCATCTCCCGCAGGCAGAAAAGCAACAGAGAGCTGGTGTCTGCCCATGGGAAAAAAAAGAAACAGGAAGAAGGTGATGGCGAGAAGGGAGGAGAAATTTAAAGGGCCAGTGAGCTTGAAACAAATCCTGGAGAGGGAACTGAGTGCAGAGGGTGAGAGTGCAATGGGAAGGGGAAAAAGGGGAGAGACTGTGGGAAGGGAAACAGTGGGGGTGGAGAGATTAAACTGGCCATGGAATGCCCTGCAAAATGGAACCAGTTGATAGGCCTAGCTGCAAAGCAAGCTGCTTCTGTCTAACTTTTTAAACTGCTGCCAAGTGAATCTTGTAGCATGCAGTGCAGTTGCTGGCTGGTATGCAGAGGGTACAGGTTTCTGTAGAACAGGTTCATTAACATATTCAGCCTTTGAAAAGACCCTAATTAAGTGTGATCGACAGCTGCATAAGGCTGCTTGAGTGATTAGATGCATTGTTTTCAAATCTGAGTAGCCGAATAATTTATAACTGCTTGACTTAATCATGATAGGTGTTTGAAAGCATGTCGGCAGCCATCCGTGGAGGGTGGCTGAAGGTGACTTAAACAGGTGCATTTTTGCCAGTACCGTTTGCTGGGCTTTGACCAGGAAAGGGTGACAACAGTCGAAAGTCATTTCCAATTAACAGTTTGGCTTCTTTGGGTGATTTGAAGGGGAGTTTGCCTGAGCTTGAAGGCAGACAGAGCTGCAGGTGAAACCCCTCTGATCTTCCTTGTTTAATGCCCACCATCAATACTTTGAGATGTTCCTGAAGAAATGAAAGGCTGTACTTGATGACATTGGGAAAGGAAGCAGCTATGTCGGGAAACTGGTATCAAGAAAAGTCCTGTGGATTGGAAGTACAGTCCCCCTACAAATGGGGGATGTTGGGACTTGGAGAGGTCATATCATGAGCAGAGTCGCTAAAGGTGTTAATGGAGAGGCAGACAGAGGGAGTCCTTCCAAGCAAAGAGCTGCCAAAAGCTGCAATCACAAAACCCAATACGTACTGGGGGAACATTGCTTTTAGGACTGAGACGCTCAGCTTTTGCATGTCGTGGGGTGAATAGGATTGAGTCTCTCTGGAATTAGGAAGGAAACCATGGGAAAGAGAGTTTGTGAGCAAGATCCAATGTTATTTAGACCATGTTCATACAGCTACAGAGCTCGCAAGGCAACAATCACAGTGTTGAACTGGAAATCAGGACATGTTCTTATGAACAGTGTTAGACAATTTCAAATGTCCCTATTCTTGCTGGAAAGTGCGGGATGGGGCTGGGAGATAATGGAAGCGTGAATGCTGGGGAATAGTGTGGTGTAGTGATGGGAACAAGAGTTTCATTGTCCACAACCTTCAGCAACATCTTATCACTTCTACAGTGCTACTAGACATGCGAACAGAAGAGACCGTCCCTATTCTATGAAGCTGACAAAAGTCAAGGCAACCATACATGACAAAGAGACTACAAAGAAGGTCATTAAAATCAGTTGGGTTGATCCTGAAAAGTGCTTAAGTGGGGAGCATCGGGTGTTGGCTGCATGAATGTTTGCTTTTATCAGAAAATAAGCTGCCAGAAAACAAAGGCATCTTAGCCACAGAAGTCAATATACAGTACAGGCAAAATGTATCCATAACGATTGAGGAGGAGCTGCAGGCATTCCAGGGAGGGAGTCAAACGTTCTGCAGATGATAGTGAGATTCAGCAGCTTTCTGCTTAACGTCTCTTTAAAACTGCTACTTACTGAGTGCTTTTACCACAGTGATTTTACCAGAAAGTTGTGTTGTAGCAGTAAACAGGCATATTCCTGGCTACAGCGATGCAAATATAGCAGGTCCCAAGTGAGGCCCACTATCACTTAAAGGGGCCAGTGCAAGGTGAACCTTGGCATTCTTGTAATGTCCTCCTCTGACAATCAGCTCCATGCATAAAACCACATGCTCTTCAGATCCTGTCCCTTCAGCATGGCTTCTCTGATAACCTTGCTCTTCTTCCTCATGCCCTTTCTATGTTCCATAACAGCCTCTTTACAGGAACTGTCCCTGTTCCTTGGGAGTCTGTCCAGGTTTGTCCCCTCCCTCAACCCTTCTAGTCCATCTAATTATAGGTCTGTTTCCCAACTCCCATTTATATCTAAGGTCCTTGAGAAACTGGTTTTTAACAAGCTCACTGACCATCTAGAAAAGACTGGTACCCTTCATCCCCACCAGTCTGGCTTTCGCCCGGGGCAAAGCAGTGAGACTATTCTTGCCTCCCTTCTTAGTGAAGTGCACCGGGCTTTCAATCATGGTGATGTCTCTCTTGTTGTCTTTCGTGATCTCTCCTCAGCTTTTGATGTGCTCGATCATGATATCCATCTCTCTTGCCTTCATGACATTGGGAGAAGAGAGACTGTACTTAAATGGTTTCACTCATTTCTCTCAGTCTGCTGTTTTCAGTTACTTTCAACTCTTCTACTTCATCCTCCTACTCTTCGGTATCTGGGGTTTGACAGGGCTCTGTCCTTGCTGCACTTCTTTTCTTTTCTTGCTCCACGACACATCTGGGTCAGTGTTTTGGTGTCTCTGCCTACTACTATGCAGACTACATCCTGCTCATCTTCCACACCCATCCTTTTGGTCCCGACCGCTCTCCCACGAATGACTGCTTACCTGCTGTGGCATCTTGGCTGAACGATAATCATCTATTGCTTAACTTGCAAAAAACTGCTGCAATATGGTTAACTGCTTCCACGAGCCCTCCTTCTGTTCCTTCACTTCTTTCAAACTCTGCTATTACCCTGGTCCCAACTCTTACTTATCTTGCGGTTATTCTGGATCCTTCCCTATCTTTTCATGACCACATCAGTGCAGTCTTTAGACACTCATACTTCTCTCTCCGTCAAATCAGATCCCTTCACTCTTTCTTGTCCCAATCATCACTTCCCATACTCCTCTTGAGCTTAGTCATTAGCTGTCTTGATTCGTCTGCTGGTGTTCCTAAATATGAAATCAAAAGATTGCAAGTTGTTCATAACTCAGCTGTCCAGATACTCTCTCATGCTTCAAAATTTGATCATATCACGCCCCTCCTTATGAACCACCACTGGCTTCCTATCCAGTTCTAAATTCAGTTAAAAATTCTGATTCTGGTCCATAAGGCTCTTCTCTGGGTCTCCCTCCTATCTTGCCTCACACACCCTTCTTCACACTCCCCGTCGTGTCTAGTCACTTCGCAACAATCGATCGCATCTGCCCTCCGCTTTTCAGGTTTGACTTGTGTCTACTAGACATTTTGTCTTCTTAACTCCACAAGGAGAGGAGGAGACAGGTAGAGAGGGACGGCATTGGGCAATTGCATTATCTGAATGTGTAGCGAAAGCGGTGTGGAACAGATGGGTCTTAAGGGCAGAGCAGCATCACAAAGCCAGGTTTTAAGCAATGTTTCAGTATGGTCAGAGAGGGACCATGACACAGGTAGTCTGTCCAGGTATATGGTGCAGGTAGGTGGAAATCATTTGCCCACTGAATAGAGGCTGACAGGGAGGGCTGTAGCTTATATACTGATAGGAGAGGCAGTCAATTCTGGATCTCGTAGAAGTCTCCGATGTAACAGAGCATGCTTTCTCTCAATAATTATGAAGGCACATTTTATGACGAGATGCCTATATAAAATCTTAAAAACACACCTTTTTGATGCAGGCAACATACGGTACTAGGCAGGTGTGACTTTCTGCGTGTAATCAGTGTGGGTACACTGTGTTATAAAGTGCCTCACAAATGTGCCCCTTCTCCATCCAAACATCACTCTATGAACGTCTATGTGTGGTCTGCATTATAGCATGCATGCCTCTGTCAGCAGGTGTACTTGTTTGCGTGCAATTTCATAAAAGCCATTTCTCGTGTGTAAAATATGCTTTGCACATAGAAAATGCTTAAAATTATCCCCAGTATGTACACAATGAAATTCTGCCCCCACTTCCTTTCTCCCCTCCACCCTTGCCTGCTTCTCCTAATTACCTATCCACCTTGCTTCCTTTTTGCCTCCCTGCAGTACTGCATCTCCTCCCTCTATCTCGTTCCACACAAATGAAAAGTGAAAACATGATTATTCAGTCCATCTGGAGGCCCAGTAACTTCTGTGGAAGCAGGTCAATTAAGGTCAAACTCTTTATACCTCCTATACCTGAACATAACTCACATTGAGCTTCTGAGAAAAGCAGTGAGCTAAATCTAATACCCTTCCTTATTAAGGCCAAGCAAGATCCTTTAAATCAATTTTATTGAAATTCATCAGAACTTGAGAAAAGCGCTTCATAATCTACCTATGTGCACAGTTTGCCTACCTGCTTATGTATGTATATGTTATGTGTTTCTCCCACTGATTCCCATGTAACTGAGGTGCATAAGGATCTGATTTATAAAAAGATCTAACCAGCTAATTAAGGAGTTAGCTACATGCACGAGGATGAAAATTATGCCCACATCCCTTTCCAGGGGCGGCCCAAGGGGGGTGCGGAGCCATTTGCAAAGACTCGGTTTGTGACCTCATTTGCATAATTTATTTATTTTTATTTATTTAACAGGTTTTATATACTGCTTTATCATTGCAATCAAAACGGTTTACATTGAAACTTAAACTTGGTAATGTACATTAAACAGGGACATTGATAACTTGGACTTTTCTAAGGCAATGTAGGGTTAAGTGACTTGCCCAAGGCATAAATATGCATAAATATTTGCATAATGTTAACATGCGCTAACTTTTAATAAATATGCCTCTTAATGAGTGTCTGAATAAAGAAAGACTGCCAGATTTCTACATTACTATACTGCAGTGCCAACTGCCAGGCACATTAGGAAGTACTATAAACACTGACCATTTAGAACCCATAGCAAACCCGCCATATCATAACAGCACTACCAGGACTCACAAAGTACCAAACCCTACCTATCAAAAGGCAACACTGCAAATATTAAACCAATACATCTCAGAGAATATCAATACATCTCCTATTGGGGAAAGAGAACAAGTGGCACTGTCACATAGAAAGTACATAAACAGAATACCTCATCTCGGTTACACATGAGGAACATAGACCGTCACCAAACAAAGAACAAGGGATTACAATTTAGAAATAGGAAGACAATAATTAAACTGGGAACCCCAAAGGCCAAAGCTGGAACGTACAACAGCACTGGAGAAATAAAACTATAAATTAATTTCCTCTTGTTTTAAACAAAATGCAGACATTAAAGATGCACATTTCCCAGAGCTGACATATTCCAGTTAATAAATTCAAAATAAAAAAGTATTTTTCTAACTTTTGTTGTTTGTGCATTTTATTTTTCAGTCACAATTGCTCCAGTCACTTTCTTCTGGTTTCTTCATGCTTCTGCTAACTCTCCATTGTCTGCTGTTCATTTGTCCTTTCTTCTCTCTTCTAGTTTTTTTTCCATTCTCTCTCTACATCTGCTTTAACACACTGAACTTTCTCCTTTTGCTCTTTCTTCCAACTCTTTCTTTATTCCTTTTTCATCCACTCAGATTTTACCCCTCCATCCTCAATCCCCACTCACTCTCCCAATACCCAGCCAATCATAGATTTTTCTTCTCTCCCACACAAAATAATTTTCCCCCTCTCCATTCTCACTCCCCCAGCCCCATCCCATTCTAGTCCTCCCCCAACATCAGCTCCATTCTAGTTCCAGCCCCACTCAGCATCCACTCCTTTCTAGTCCCCGCATCATCTGATTTTCGAGTCCCTGACCCCCCTCAGCCCATTTCATCCTAGCTCCCCAACCATTCAGCCCATTTCCAATCCAAGCCCCCCATCAGCCCATTTCCAGTCCTTTCCTAGCCCCATCATCAGCCGATTTCCAGTCCTAGCTCCCCTCCACTCAGCCCATTCCCAGTACAAGCCCCCCCACTCAGCCAATTTCCAGTCCAAGCCCCCCCAACAGCCAATTTCCAGTCCAAGCCCCCCCCCCACAGCCCATTCCCTTTCCTATCCTAGCCCCTCCATCAGCCCATTTGCAATCCAAGTCCCCCCCACTCAACTCATTTCCAGACCAAGCACCCCCCCCTCCCGAAGAGCCCCTTGGCTGTCTAAAAACCTTTAGAGGGAGCCGGAGAGGCCCCAGCTCACTTCTAACAGCTGCTGAAGTGCAGAGTGCCTAATTTCTTCACTTCGTCAGCTATACTGTAGTTTACGACGCTGCTGCACTGAGGTCAAAGGGGACTTCCCTTTTCCCGGCACTCAGTGCGGCAGCGTCCTGAACTACAGTACAGCTGCCGAAGTGAAGAAAAAAGACGCTCTTCACTTCGGCAGCTGTTAGAGGTGAGCTGGGGCCTTTCCGGCTTCCTCTAAAACTGCCCTGCCTGCCGATACTCAATGCAAGATATTGTTGGTGCGGGTCCCCCTGAAGCAGGGGGCCCTGTGCGAACAACATTCTCACACAATGGACGGGCCGGCCCTGCCCCTTCCCAAAGCAGCTAAATCTAGTAGCTAGTATCATGAGGCAGTTCGATTTTGGCCACTCAAACATACATAGCTAGTTAGGTCACCTATTTTTAGCAGCTTTTAGAAAATCAGCCTCTACAGGTTTATATTTAGTGTATGCTAGTGAAGGCATGTGGAAATAGAAGAGTGGGCAGGTGCTTTTGCTTCCTTCCCTTTATTCATGCTCCTTGCTGTCCACACTTTTTCTATAATGGCTCAACATTACCTAAGCAACGTTGTTGTTGTTGTTTAGTGCTGTCGAGTTGGAGTCGACTCATGGCAACCCTCTGGATAGCTATCCTAAATTGTGTTCGGTCTTCAGTCAGGCGGCTCATTGTTGACAGACTGGTACCCGTAGCTGCTGTTATTGTATCGATCCATCTCATTGCTGGCCTTCCTCTTTTGCGTTGACCTTCTATCTTGCCAAGCATGATGTCTTTCTCTAATGATCTCTCTCTTCGCATATGTCCAAAGTATGAACGTCGAAGTCTTGTCATCTGAGCTTCTAAAGAAAGCTTAGGTTTGATCTAGTACCGACTAGTTTGTTCTTCGGGCAGTCCATGGTATACACAGTATTTGCCGCCAGCACCATAATTCAAAGGCATCAGTTTTCTTTCTGTCTATCTTTTTCACTGTCCAGCTGTCACATCCATATGATGTTATTGAAAATACCATGGCTTGAACAAGTCGAATCTTTGTATGGAGAGAGACATCTCTGCTCTTGAGAATCTTATCTAGGTCTTTCATAGCCATTCTGCCAAGAGCAATGCATCGTCTGATTTCTTGACTGCTTGTTGCTTCTTTATTGATAGTTGATCCAAGTAGGTTAAAGTTGTTCACAATTTCAATTTCTTCTCCTTCAACGATAAACCTGTTGATTATACCAGTTGTCATGATCTTTGTCTTCTTTACATTAAGGTGCAGGCCCATTTTGAGACTATATTCTTTGATTGTGAGAAGCAAATGTTTCAGATCATCTTCACTTTCAGCCAGTAATGTGGTATCATCAGCATAGCGAAGGTTGTTGATGAGTCTTCCACCAATCTTCACACCTCTGTTGTCTTCATACAATCCTGCTTCTCTGATGATTTGTTCTGCATATAAATTAAACAGGTAGGGGGGAAAGTATGCAGCCTTGTCTTACACCTTTGCTTATCTTAAACCATTCTGTTTCTCCTTGTTCCATTTGAACTGTTGCTTCTTGATCAATGTACAGATTGTGCAAGAGTATGATCAGGTGTTCTGGTATACCCATGCTTCTTAATGTGGCCCAGAGTTTCTCATGGTTTACACAGTCAAAAGCTTTGCTATAGTTGATAAAGCACAAATAGATATCCTTTTGGTATTCTTTAGTCTTTTCAAGGATCCATCTCACATCCGCAATGATGTCTCTCGTTCCTCGCCCTTTCCTGAACCCTGCTTGCACTTCAGGTAGTTCTTGTTCTAGGTATGGTTGTAGTCTCTTTTGAATAATCTTCAGTAGAATCTTGCTGGCATGTGGGATCAGAGCGATTGTGCGATAATTTCCACAGTCAGTTGGATCACCTTTCTTTAGTATTGGTATAAACACAGATCTTTTCCAGTCAGTTGGCCATGATGTTGTTTTCCATATTTCTTGGCAGAACCTTGTAAGTACGGTAACAACTGCATCAGATTGCTGTAATACTCCTATGGGACTGCTATCAATGCCTGGTGCTTTGTTCTTTGATAAGGTTTTCAATGCTGCTTCAACTTCTTCTTTCATCACCAATGGTTCCCGATCATAAGGTACAGGTTGAAACGGCTGTTGGTCCACTTGATCTTTATCATATAAAAACTCTGTATATTCCTTCCATCTTTTCTTGATCTTCTCAGCATCATTCAACAAAGAACCTTGAGCATCTTGTAACATTCCAATTCGAGGCTGGAACTTTTTCTTTAATTCTTGTAGCTTTAGGAAAGCCGATCTTGTTCTTTCTCTAATAGTTTCTGCTTCTATTTCCTTGCATGCGTCATTGTAGTACTTTTCCTTGTCCTGTCTTGCTTCACGTTGGAAATCTCTGAGTTCTGTGATTGTCTTGCTTTCTCCTCTGGCCTTAGCTTCTCTGCGTTTCTGGGAAATTTTCAGAGTTTCTTCCGTCATCCATTTTGGCTGTTTTTTCTTTTTCACCTTTTGTAGAGACTTCTCGCTTTCTTCCAACACAACCTTCTTGATGTCATTCCAGAACTCTTCTGGAGCTCTGTCATTTGTATCTAAAGCAGCAAATCAATTTTGCAGGTAATCTTTAAATTCCAGTGGTATATTCTCAATGTCATATTTTGCTGCATTCATGAGTGGTTTGCACTTTTTCAACTTTATTTTGAGTTTGCATACTAGTAGTTGATGATCAGCTCCAGGTTTTGTCTTTGTTGATGTTATAGAACTTTTCCATCATTGACTTCCACAGATGTAGTCAATTTGATTTTATACAATCCATTGGGTGAAGTCCATGTGTACAGTCGCCGCTTGTGTTGCTGGAAGAAGGTGTTTGAGATGAATAGATCGTTGGTCTTGCAGAATTTTATCAGTCTTTCTCCAGCTTCATTTCTGTTGCCAAGTCCATTTTTTCCAGCTACTTTGTCTTCTTCTTTGTTGCCAACATTTGCATTCCAGTCACCCATGACTATCAGGATATCCTGTTTGCATGTTCTGTCAATTTCAGCTTGTACTTGTTCATAGACCTCTTCAATTTCATTCTCTTCTGCAGCTGTTGTTGGGGCATATACTTGAATTATAGTTGTGTTGATAGGCATTCCTCATAGACCAATAGAGATTAAGTGTTCACTGACTGCATTGTATTTCATTACAGTTCTTACAAGTTTCTTCTTTATTATAAATGCAACACCATTTCTTCTTTGTCTTTCATTTCCAGCATAGTAGACCATGTGATCATCTGATGCAAAGTGCCTGATGCCAGTCCATTTCAGTTCGCTGACACCCAACAGATCAAGTTGTACACGTTCCATTTCATTCTTGACCACCTCCAACTTCCCTTGGTTCATGCTTTGTATGTTCCATGTCCCAATATGTAAGACATCTTTACAGCTTCTGACTCTCATTTCATGCGCAGCTACATCAGCAGTCAGACATCCTGAGGGCTTTGATCCAACCACATCATAAATGCTGGCTTTACTCTGAAAAGTCTTCAGCTCTTCCCCAGTAGCTAGTTGAGTGCCTTCTGACCTGGGGGTCTCATCTTCCAGCACTATAGCACAATTTTTTTTGTTGTAACTATCCATTGGGTTTTCATGGCAAGATACAGAAGTAGATTGCCGGGCCTTTCTTCCGCACAGTTTAAGTTTGGTGTTGTTGTCATTGTCACAGAAATGTGATCCTCCGCCATCAACACTATCCCATTCTGCTGCTGCCCAGATGGGTGGTTTGTCTTGGTCTGGCACCTCAGCTGAGACCTGTCCGTCTTGGGAGACCCTGCCAGTAGTTAAACTACCGATAGTTTAGCTCTCAGCATCACTGATGCACACAAGCCCTCACAGCACGACAAGCTGCAAACCAAGTAACGTTGCCTATCCACAAATAGATAAGAGTCTTGGGCATAGGTTAATGAGCAACTAATGTGCGGAGCATAGCAAGCCCAAAATGCCTCCTTAAATGTCCGTTTTCACACTTCACCCCTCTTTCCCCTCCTGTGCAGACTCTTTCCCCAGCACTGAAGAGCAAATATTTTTAAATTGCAGCCTGCCGGAATAGCTACTGTCTGTGCATGCTTTCTGTCTGCAAATGGATGAATCGACCCCCAGATTCTTAAAGTCTAGATCTGACAGGAAAGGATGTGACTTTCTGTGTCTGTTATTCCTAAGGAAAGGCTCTTCCCCTTGTGCTGTCCTTGTGACTCTGACGGTCATTGAGCTGCATCTTTGCACTCACGATTCTGTGGTACTGAGTCCCGGGATGATGTGTAGGGTTGGTGGCGGGAATGGAAGAGGTGGGCCTATCTGTAGGCCCCTAACTCTCCAGCAGCAGCTCAGACGGCAGGTCACTGGGATCTTGCTGAAGTAGCGCTAGACAATTCAGAGCCTTGGATAAGTGCTCTGTGGGCATGTGTGTGTGCTTGGGCACACGTGTACTTACACTTCATAAGGGTAATTTTATAAGAGCCACTTAGCAGAGCACGTATTGTCTTGTGTGTGTTTGGCAGCTAATCTATCAAGTACAGTAGGTGTCGACTACTTTCTACAACAGGGGCACCAAAGCTAGGCACGAACGCTTAGATTTGATGTAAATGCCCGTGACTAGATTTGCATAAAATGCACACAAGTTCTAATATTTTATCACTTGTGTGCATAGATTTGTGCTCCACCTATGCTCTGCTCAAGCTCCCCCCCATGCTCACCCACGCCAAAACTATGCGCCAGAGCCCTGACGTGTCTACTTACAGAATAGCACTTGCCTAAACTACTTGTAAGTCATTGGAAATAGCTGACTTACATGCAATGATGGCATGTAACTACATGCAGCCCGTCACCTTCCATGTGTGCTGATGTAGCTGAGAATGTGTTTGGGGGGGACGCTTCCCCCTCAGAAAGTGCTGCATGCGATCTGCAGACCCCACTCTTTTCAAGGATGCTTTACTATTACGTGTCGTGCATCCTCTGGTCGGGGTGAAATGAATTTCCCAGAAAATGTCCCTGATTGCCCATCTCATTTTCAAATCAGCATCCCACTTTCTAGGGTCATGTAACAGCCAGCAGGCTGTGTGGCTTTCTTCTGCACTACATGAAAGAGCTGAGCATTAAGGCTGTTTTCTCTTCCGTGCAGCTGGGGGCTGAAAATGTAATGGAAAATTTTCCAGTAAAAGAGTGGACACTACAGGGAGTTTCTCATGAAGGTGCCCTTCAACCACACTGAGCAATATTTGTCTAGATTAAAAAGGTTCTTAGAAGCAGAGGCCCTGGAGAAAGCATTTTACATCCTTCCATTCAAACAAATACAATTATACCTGTTTTTTATTTCTTTCCCGAGGTGATATTAGTACTTAAAGATTCTGAAAACTTCTTCCACTTAATCACCCTACTGCTGCAAATCTGAGAAAATTGGGGACTTTTCTGAATTGGTTCTTATCATACCCCATGCAGACATCCCACTGATACTGTACATGTAAAGCAGGAATACAGCACGGATATTTGAAGAGTGGATGTTCTTCAGAGCTCCATGCAGGTCAGACTGATACATGTGAAGCAGGAATACAGCATGGATGGCTGAAGGGCAGATGTTCATCAGAGCCCAGTGCAGGTGTCACATTGACAAATGTAAAATATGAGTACAGCACTGATAGCTGAGTAGATGTTCCTCAGAGGCCCATGCGAACATCATACTTTTAGATGTAAAGCAGGAATACAGCACAGATGGCTGAAATATGGCTCTTCATCAGAGCCCAGTGCAAGCTTCACATAAATATCACACCAAAGGCTAGGTATAGGACTCGGTGAAGGAATTTTCTTTTGACATGGTGTTTAATAAAACGGGACTAAAAAGAAAGGAGACCTAGGAATAACACCCTTCTGGAAGCAATGTGGTCAAGAAACAGGGATGTAGGCAGATGGGAAACATCGCAGTCTCGTTAGAAAATTCCAAGTTATCAATGTCTCTGTTTAATGTACATACCGGTAGTAACATAGTAACAGAGTAAATGACGGCAGATAAAGACCAGCATGGTCCATCCAGTCTGCCCAGCAAATATACGGCAGAGTAGGTGCACCCGTCGCTCCGTGCAGGCCACCCCTCCCCATGTCTTTGTTTAGGGGTGGACCCACCACTCCATGTAGGACACCCCTATTTGTTGAGAAGTTAGATGGTTCCGTTTATTTTCTTTTTATCCAGTTGCTGTAAAGGGATCCACTGTGTTTGTCCCATGCTGTTTTGAATTCCATCACTGTGTTTGCCCCCACCATTTCCATCGGGAGAGCATTCCAAGCATCCACCACCCTTTCAGTGAAAAAATATTTCCTGACATTGCCTTTCAATTTTCCACCTTGCAGCTTCATGTTATGCCCTCTAGTTTTGCAGCTTTCCCGTCTTTGGAAGAGGTTTACTTGTTCATCGTTCCTCTTTAAGTATTTAAAGGTCTGAATCATATCTCCCCTATCCCTCCTCTCCTCCAAAGTGTACATATTTAGGTCTTCAAGTCTCTTCTCATAGGGTTTCTTACGCAGGCTCCAAATCATTTTGGTCGCCTTCCTCTGAACAGTTTCCAGTCTTTTTACATCTTTTGCAAGATATGGTCTCCAAAACTGAACACAGTATTCCAAGTGAGGCCTCACCAGTGACCTGTACAATGGCATAAGTACCTCTTCCTTTCTGCTGGTGATCCCTCTTTGTATGCAGCCCAACATCCTCCTGGTTTTTGCCACTGCCTTGTCGCACTGTTTTGCCACCTTGAGATCATCAGAGATAATCACACCAAGGTCTTTCTCCTGAACCATGCACACCAACCTCTCGCCCCCTATTGCGTACATTTCCCTTGGATTTCTGCTACCTAAGTGCATGACACTGCACTTTTTCGCATTAAATTGTAATTGCCAAGCATTAGATCATTCTTCCAGCTTTTGTAGATCTTTCCTCATGTTATCCACTCCCTCGGGGGAGTCCATTCTGTTGCAAATTTTTGTGTCATCTGCAAAAGGACATACTTTTCCATTCAGTCTTTCAGCAATATCCCTCACAAATACATTGAATAGTGCCAGGACCAGGACCAAACCCTGGGGCACCCCGCTAATCACCTTCCTTTCATCCGAGTGAGCTCCATGTACCATCACTTTCTGTCATCTGTCAGTCAACCAATTTCTGATCCAGTTCACCATCTTGGGACCCATCCCCAAGCTACTGAGTTTGTTGACAAGCTTCCTGTGAGGAACAGTATCAAAGGCTTTGCTGAAATCCAGGTAGATGACATCCATCGCATGCCCCTGATCTAGTTCCTTGGTCACCCAGTCAAAGAACTCGATCAGATTTGTTTGGCAAGACCGTCCTTCAGTAAAACCATGTTGCCTCGGATCTTGCAACCTGTTGGTTTTGAGAAAGTTCACTATTCGCTCTTTCAGTAGCGCCTCCATTACTTTTCCCGCCACCGAGGTAAGGCTCACAGGTCTGTAGTTTGACACTTCTTCCCTGTCACCACTTTTGTGTAGAGGTACGACATCAGCCATTCTCCAGTCCTGAGGAACCCCTCCTGTTTCCAAGAATCTGTTGAATACATCCTTTAATGGCCTGCAAGAACCTCTCTGAGCTCTTTCAGAATCATGGGATGTATCCCATCCGGTCCCATGGCTTTGTCCACTTTCAGTTTAGCAAGTTTTTCTAACACCTCATCTTCTGTGAATGATGTGGTATCTACTTCATTCCCATTTTTGTATTTGGGAGTCACAGTTGGTCCATTTATTTATTTATACATTTTTCTATACCACCTCTTTCAGAGATTAGAGGCGGTTTACATAAAAACAATAATGTTAATAATAGAGAACTATCATTAATTACATAGAACAATTGAAGAACATGTTTTTCTAACATTTAACCCGTTAACATCAGAAACAAACAGAACTGAGGCAAAAGGAATGCCATGACATAGAACTATTTGTTGTTGTTGTTAAGTGCCGTCGAGTCGGAGTCGACTCATGGCGACCCTCTGGATAGCTATCCTAAATTGTGTTCGGTCTTCAGTCAGGCGGCTCATTGTTGACAGGCTGGTACCCGTAGCTGCTGTTATTGTAGCGATCCATCTCATTGCTGGCCTTCCTCTTTTGCGTTGACCTTCTATCTTGCCAAGCATGATGTCTTTCTCTAATGATCTCTCTCTTCGCATGATGTGTCCGAAGTATGAAAGTCGAAGTCTTGTCATCTGAGCTTCTAAAGAAAGCTTAGGTTTGATCTCCTCTAGTACCGACTGGTTTGTTCTTCGGGCAGTCCATGGTATACACAGTATTCGCCGCCAGCACCATAATTCAAAGGCATCAATTTTCTTCCTGTCTGTCTTTTTCACTGTCCAGCTTTCACATCCATATGATGTTATTGAAAATACCATGGCTTGAACAAGTCGAATCTTTGTATGGAGAGAGACATCTCTGCTCTTGAGAATCTTATCTAGGTCTTTCATAGCCATTCTGCCAAGAGCAATGCGTCGTATGATTTCTTGACTGCTTGTTGCTTCTTTATTGATAGTTGATCCAAGTAGGTTAAAGTTGTTCACGATTTCAATTTCTTCTCCTTCAACGATGAATCTGTTGATTTTGCCAGTTGTCATGATCTTTGTCTTCTTTACATTAAGGTGCAGGCCCATTTTGAGACTATGTTCTTTGATTGTGAGAAGCAAATGTTTCAGATCATCTTCACTTTCAGCCAGTAATGTGGTATCATCAGCATAGCGAAGGTTGTTGATGAGTCTTCCACCAATCTTCACACCTCTGTTGTCTTCATACAGTCCTGCTTCTCTGATGATTTGTTCTGCATATAAATTAAACAGGCAGGGGGAAAGTATGCAGCCTTGTCTTACACCCTTGCTTATTTTAAACCATTCTGTTTCTCCTTGTTCCGTTCGAACTGTTGCTTCTTGATCAATGTACAGATTGCGCAAGAGAACGATCAGGTGTTCTGGTATACCCATTCTTCTTAATGTGGTCCAGAGTTTCTCATGGTTTACACAGTCAAAAGCCTTGCTATAGTCGATAAAGCACAAATAGATATCCTTTTGGTATTCTTTAGTCTTTTCAAGGATCCATCTCACATCCGCAATGATGTCTCTCGTTCCTCGCCCTTTCCTGAACCCTGCTTGCACTTCAGGTAGTTCTTGTTCTAGGTATGGCTGTAGTCTCTTTTGAATAATCTTCAGTAGAATCTTGCTGGCATGTGGGATCAGAGCGATTGTGCGATAATTTCCACAGTCAGTTGGATCACCTTTCTTTAGTATTGGTATAAACACAGATCTTTTCCAGTCAGTTGGCCATGATGTTGTCTTCCATATTTCTTGGCAGAGCCGTGTAAGTACGGTAACAGCTGCATCAGATTGCTGCAATACTTCTATGGGAATGCTATCAATGCCTGGTGCTTTGTTCTTTGATAAGGCTTTCAATGCTGCTTCAACTTCTTCTTTCATCACCAATGGTTCCTGATCATAAGGTATAGGTTGAAACGGCTGTTGGTCCACTTGATCTTTATCATATAAAAACTCTGTATACTCCTTCCACCTTTTCTTGATCTTCTCAGCATCATTCAACATAGAACCTTGAGCATCTTGTAACATTCCAATTCGAGGCTGGAACTTTTTCTTTAACTCTCGCAGTTTTAGGAAAGCCGATCTTGTTCTTCCTCTAATAGTTTCTGCTTCTATTTCCTTGCAAGTGTCATTGTAGTACTTTTCCTTGTCCTGTCTTGCTGCACGTTGGAAATCTCTGTTGAGTTCTACGATTGTCTTTCTTTCTCCTTTGGCTTTAGCTTCTCTGCGTTTCTGGGCAATTTTCAGAGTTTCTTCCGTCATCCATTTTGGCCGTTTTTGCTTTTTCACCTTTTGTAGAGACTTCTCGCTTTCTTCTAGCACAACCTTCTTGATGTCATTCCATAACTCTTCCGGAGCTCTGTCATTTGTATCTAAAGCAGCAAATCGATTTTGCAGGCAGTCTTTAAATTCCAGTGGTATATTCTCAAGGTCATATTTTGCTGCATTCATGAGTGGTTTGCTCTTTTTCAACTTTAGCTTGAGTTTGCATACTAGTAGTTGATGATCTGTACCACAGTCAGCTCCAGGTTTTGTCTTGGTTGATGTTACAGAGCTTTTCCATCGTTGACTTCCACAGATGTAGTCAATTTGATTTTTATACAATCCATTGGGTGAAGTCCATGTGTACAGTCGCCGCTTGTGTTGCTGGAAGAAGGTGTTTGAGATGAATAGATCATTGGTCTTGCAGAATTCTATCAATCTTTCTCCAGCTTCATTTCTGTTGCCAAGTCCATATTTTCCAACTACTTTGCCTTCTTCTTTGTTCCCAACTTTTGCGTTCCAGTCACCCATGACTATCAGGATATCCTGTTTGCATGTTCTGTCAATTTCAGCTTGTACTTGTTCATAGAACTCTTCAATTTCATTCTCTTCTGCAGCTGTTGTTGGGGCATATACTTGAATTATAGTTGTGTTGATAGGCAATCCTCGTAGACGAATAGACATTAAGCGTTCGCTGACTGCATTGTATTTCATTACAGTTCTTGCAAGTTTCTTCTTTATTATAAACGCAACACCATTTCTTCTTTGTCTTTCATTTCCAGCATAGTAGACCATGTGATCATCTGATGCAAAGTGCCCGATGCCAGTCCATTTCAGTTCGCTGACACCCAACAGATCAAGTTGTACACGTTCCATTTCATTCTTGACCACCTCCAACTTCCCTTGGTTCATGCTTCGTACGTTCCATGTTCCAATGTGTAAGACATCTTTACAGCTTCTGACTCTCATTTCATGCGCAGCTACATCAGCAGTCAGACTTCCCGAGGGCTTTGATCCAACCACATCATAAATGCTGGCTTTACTCTGAAAAGTCTTCAGCTCTTCCCCAGTAGCTAGTTGAGTGCCTTCCGACCTGGGAGTCTCATCTTCCAGCACCATAGCACAATTTGTTTTGTTGTAACTATCCATTGGGTTTTCATGGCAAGATACAGAAGTAGATTGCCGGGCCTTCCTTCTGCGCAGTTTAAGTTTGGTGTTGTTGCCGTTGTCACAGAAATGTGATCCTCCGCCGTCAACACTATCCCATTCTGCTGCTGCCCAGATGGGTGGTTTGTCTTCGTCTGGCACCTCAGCTGAGACCTGTCCATCTTGGGAGACCCTGCCAGAACTATTTACATTGAGAAATATAAAATGTGGCTATTTACATTTGAGGATAAACAACTGTATTAAGTTATATGATCTTGTAGAAGTTGTGACTGTGAAAGGAAAGATATGTCTAGGTAGGATCTATGTAAGATTGTTGTTCAGAATTAATCTGTGGAGTTTGGACATTATCTTGTTGAAGGTTGTGATAGTGCAGGCTAAATAGGTGAGTTTTAAGTTCCTTTCTAAATAATTGAAGGTCTTTAATTTCTCTAAGATCGATTGGGAGGTTGTTCCACAACGTTGGGACAAAGAATAAGAAAGCAGAATTACTTGTCTTTCGACTTGTTTTTCGAAATGTATCCGGGAGTAGTAGCATATGTTGGTTTACTCTTCTTCTTATTCTGCTTTCAGGTGATATATTGATGATCGTGGACAGGAATGATGGTGCAATTTTATTAATAATCTTAAATGTGGTAACTAAGGATTTATAGATAATCCTACAAGACACGGGTAGCCAGTGTAGAGCGTAGAGAATTGGAGATATGTGGTCAGTTATTCTCGCTTTGTAGATGATTCTTGCTGTGACGTTTTGAGCTAGTTGGAGTGTGTGTAGATTTTTTTTAATGGTTCCTTGAAGAATACCATTGCAGTAGTCTAAATGAGGTGTTATTAGTGTTTGTACCACTGATCTGAAATCGGTGCTATCTATTAACGGTCGTAACTGTTGGATTGTCCTTAACTTATAGTAAATAGCTTTGACAGTCTGTTTTATGTGTTGGGTAAGGCTAAGAGTCCTGTCAAGAGTTATTCCTAGGTATTTGATCTCTTCCTTGACTGGTATGAGTGTCTTTCCGGTGTTGATTTCAGATGGTGGGGTGAAGTTATTGTTTCTTGTTACAAATATTGCTTCTGTTTTCTTAAAATTAATATTCATATTCATTGATTTCCATCTCTAGGATTTTCTTTAGTAAAAACAGAGCAGAAGTATTTGTTTAGCAATTTCGTTTTTTCTATGTCACTTTCCACGAGTCCTTTCACAGCACTTCAATTCCAACTCTGATCTTCTTCCTTTCCCGAATATACCTGAAGAAAGTGTTGTCGCCACCCTTAACATCTTAGCCATCTTTTCCTCTGCCTTTGATTTTGCTATCCTTATTTCTCTCTTTGTCTCTTTGAGTTTGATCCTGTATTCATTTCTGTGTTCTTCTGTTTGTAAGCTTTTGAATTTTGCGAAAACTGTGTTTTTTGCCTTAATTTGAGCAGCCACTTCTTTGGAAAACCAAATAGGTTTTCTTCTCCTCTTGTTTTTATTTACTTTTTTTACATATTTATCTGTTGCCCCTTTTATTGCCACTTTTAGTTTAGCCCATTGCAATTCCACTTCCCTTATCTCCTTCCACCCTGTCAAATCCTCCTTTAGATACTCGGCCATTTTTTTGAAGTCAGTGTTTTTGAAGTTTAGGACTTTGAGCTTGCTATGTTTTGGCCTGTATCTTGGCTTTTATCTCAAACCACACCGCGTGATGGTCGCTGTTGCTCACAGGGGCACTCACGCAGACATTTGGCACGCTATCACCGTTGGTGAGCACTAAATCCAGCATTGAGCTTTCCCTGGTTGGTTCCATGACTATTTGTCTAAGTGATGCATCTTGGAGAGCATCTACAATTTTTTTGCTTCTTTCCAGATTTGCAGAAGGAGTAATCCAATCCACATCAGGTAGATTAAAGGCACCCAAAATGATCGCTTCCCCCTTTATGACTATCTTGGCAATATCTATAATCAATTCGTTATCTATCTCTTCAATTTGAGTCGGAGGTCTGTAGACTACAGCAGTATTTATGACAGTGCCATCTCCTCTTTCCAACACAATCCAGAACGCTTCTTCTTTTCCCCATGTCCCCTGCATTTCAGTAGCTTTAATATTTCAATCATTTCAATCAAAGCGGTTTACATTGTAACTTAAACATTACCAAGTTTAAGTTACAATGTAAACCGCTTTGATTGAAATGATAAAGCGGTATAAAAGACCTCTTAAATAAATAAATAAATAAATTTTCAGCCGGCTGAGAATATGTGGTAATTCCGCCCCAGCTGAGGTAGGCAGCAGTTTGCCAGTCCACAAAGCGCCATGGACGGCCGCAGAATTGTGGTAGCTTTAATGTGCAAACAAGGGTCTGTTCTGTTGGTTTGGTTACAGAGTGGGTCACTTACACAGCTCAGGGAGTAGGAAGGATTTGACTCCACTGATGCATGTCTTACAGATCAGGGCTGTGCGTTTGTAAAAGAAAAGCCTTGCTGAGAAAGAGGAGTTTAAGGAGGAGCTCAGAGACTGAGGAAACAGGGAAGGGTCTCTCTTTGTGGCCATGACTTCATAACATAGAGCCCGGTGGACTTAGTCATGGAAAACCTGTAGCCAGACTGACATGGGGTACAGGAGACTGTCTCGCTCAGTGGTTCCTGCAGCCCCGTCACTAAAGCGCCAAGTCTCCAGTCCACCTTATCTTTTTGTGCCTTAGTGATCGCTTTTATAATCCGGATTTTTGATTTGTTCCATAAGAGCAGTAGCACTCTACTAGCAAGAAAACCAAATGGTTCCAGTTCAGCAGCAACAGGTTGAGCCAGTCCTGGTTTTACCTCGGCCCATTCAATTAGACTTGTAGGACTGTCTGTCCAGAAACCATATCTGCATTGAATGGGACAGTACCAGAACCAGCCCAGCCTCTGCCTGGTGACCCAGGAGCCACCTGATCACCAATAAATTAACCTTACTTGGCTTTGCCCTTTGTCTCACTCCTTAATGAAGCGTTAGTCCAACTGCAGAGCTGCCAAGTTACCCAGTTCCAGGGGTGACAGCTCTGGTTTTAAATTTGCATTGCAATGCAGTATGGTATTTGTAGTTCCTGACTGTACCCACTGAAGTCAGTGCTGTAGGTCCCATAATGCATCAGGATGATTGTCCGAAATGCAGGACTGGCTTAAATTCTCACTCCCGGAACTGGTAACTTGGCAACTCTGTAACTGGGTGTCCCAGTATGAGTTCCTGCTGCTTAGTAAATGAACCTATATCACTGCTGTTATGTCTGCTTGGAGCTGTGGAGCGCTGCGGGAATGCCCGTATTGACTACTTAGAGTGGGGCCACTGCGGTGGACTGGGAAGGGGGGGAAAGGGGGGGAAGGTTGAGATGGATTCATCTGACTACGAGCTTGAGAGGGGAAATTGAGAGCGCGCATCCTGCTTCATGACATTTGAGTTGGATTATCAGGTGCATCACTTAGGGACAGCCAAGCACCAGAAGCTGCACTTTCTTTAACACACTAAACACACACATTGTTCCTCTAGCCCATGTGTTCTGGGGAACAGCCGCCCATCCAGTAAGAGCTTCTGTCCATGTGCAAATGAAGTTAAGGATCTGTACAGGGCTCCTGCCTCCAAGCAAATCTACTGCGGCTAGAAGGGTCTCTGCCGGCACTGTCAGCCAGAAAATGCAAAGTGAAGCAGCCCTCACAGACTCTGGCCAATCAGGTTATTGCAATTTGCATATTTGCACAGCTTTTGCCATGAAGCAGAGGCAGGAAAGGGTACACCGAATTAAAGGAGGTGTGTGCTGGACGTGGTTTGTGCAGTCTTTAAAGGCGTACATCTATTCCGAATTTAATAACGGCACTGCACATATATACTTGGCAAAATGTTGTTTGCCCACTTCAAGTCACATGCAACAGTCAGTTAATTTCTAGTTTGGACCTAGGTTTTGGAGGAGAGCTTGAGGTAGGAACTGTGCGTAACTCAAGGATTACAATCCATCTTGACCTGCAAGAATACTTTCATGTCAGAGCTTGGCTCCTTTTGTCACCCCCTGTACATGCAGTTTCACAGAATCTCTCACCCAAATGTATAAGCAGCGCTACTTACATGCACTGATTTTTGAACATTTTCTAAAATGGCTTTTTCTGATGTGCAAACGTACCTAGTGCAGGTATTTTTTCTGCAACTATCTCTATTTCATGAACAGCTTCACATTCAGCAGATCTCTCATAAAATTCTACTACAGTTTTGCATGCACTGACCCAAATGTCCATTTACTAGCCTAGATGCGTTATACAAAATTAAGCCGATTTATCTTAATTAACTTGTGCAGACAGGCTAACAATATTAGGAAGATAAGTTTCAATTGACCCAGGTCAATTGTCATGTATGAAAACTTAATTTAATTTAAAGACCCTCTTTAGAGAGGTCATGGAGAGGGGAATTAAGACATCCAGGTGGGGATTTCATTTCATTTCTTTTATTAGAACTTGATATACCGCCCTTAGTGAAGGACAGCAGAGTGGTTTGCAAAGATAAAACCAAAATTTTGAATACATATAGAAAGGAACGCCAATGATGGGCAGGAAAGAAGCACAGGACATCAGAAAGCAGACTAGTGAGCATAGCTCAGGAGGGGAAGTAGGATTATGGGGTGTCCGGTGGAAGATTATATGCTATGGAGAATAAATGAGTTTTGAACAATGATTTGAACTTGGGAAATGATAGTTCTAACCGGAGATCGGGTGGGAGATTATTCCAAAGAAAAGGACCAAGGAAATAAAAAGCGGCGTGACACGTGGATTCTAAGTGTGCCTGGGGGAGGGGGGAGAAAAAGGCAGTTCATATGAATGGTGCGGAGGGAATGTTGAGGGAGGACAGGTATTGCGTAAAATTTGTGTTTTGTCAATCCGAGTGAGAATCTTAAACTGGATGCAAAATGAAATCGGGAGCCAATGTAAACGGATGAGCAGGGAACTGATATGGTCCGAACATGAAGCATGGAAAATTAGCTGTGCTGCATGTTGGATAAGTTGGAGGCGATAAAAGTTCATACTGAGGGAGTCCAGCCAAAGCAGAGTTAGAGTAGTCGAGATGAACAAGCACAAGAGAAACAACAAAAGTAGTGAGAACAGAGGTGGCTAGAAAGGAATGGGCCACTCGAATGCGGCGGAGAAAACAAAAGGAGCATTGTACCACTAGACTGATGTGTTTGTGAAAAGAAAGAGCAGAATCTAGGAGAACGCCAAGATAGCGAAAGAAAGGTACAAGATTGATAGGAGCATCATCAAGACTGGGAGAAACAGAGAGAGCGGACTGCAAGCCGGAACGCCAGGTGGCTGTGGTCTTAGAGGGATTAAGTGTGAGATGATGATTACGCAACCAGGCAACAACATGGATGAGGTAGAAATTCATGGGCGAGAGTTCGGGGCTCAGAGGACTAGTATGGGGAAGCAGAAGAATATTATCTGCATAGATGCAAAATGAGACACCAAGCTGTTGAATCAGAAGTGCAAGTTGGGCCAAAGAGATATTAACGAGATGAGGGTCCAGGACTGATCCCTGGGGGACGCCACAGGAGAGAGAACAGGCGGGCGAAGAAAGAGAACCCATAGTGACTGTGAAGGAGCGCTGTGATAGGAAAGAGCCGAACCAGTTAAGCACAGTACCCCGAAGACCAATGTCGTGCAAGCGGGTGAGGAGGAGATTGCGATCAACAGTTGTGTTGTATGCCAGAGGTGCAGGTATGCCAGAGGTGCTCCTTGGTGTGCTCGTTAGCATGAACCTGAGTGCAGTATAAAGCAATACGAGAAGGTTGACTCCGTCGCAGCTGTGCTAATTCTTTCTATATGCACTAATGTGTTTGATCCCCAAAGTCTGGTCTCCCTATTGCCTCAGCCATGCCACTTCTATCCAGCCTTCTGCCAGTCATAACACCAGCAGCTCAGTTTACTGCCCTAACACGTCTAATGTTAATTGCTCTCTCACTTTGCCTCTGTCAATCCCGGCCCCTCTTCGTTGTGGGCTCCTTAACTGCAGAGGAACAGAAGTAGCGATGTGGGAAATTCCTCCTGTATCTTAGAAAGACTCTGCCAAACATAAACCTCTTGTAAAATACATATAAGGATATGCAGGAGCACATGTTGATTCGCCACCACATCCAGCAGGAGCGGCAATTTCTTTTCTTAAAAAGCTCTCCATGGGGGAGGACTGCATCCTGCTTTCCCTCAAATAACTTTTTAAATCCACCCCTCCAGGCATCAATGCCCCTCTGATCAACATTCCCTTACAATTCTCACCACCTCCAGACACCCACCCCGACAGCAAGGTTCCCCTCCCCCAGTGCCTCTCCTGACATCCAAACCCCCAATCAAACCCTGCTACCCTGGCTATCAGTAAGGAGTTCCTGGTGTCTAATCTCCAGTTCCTCCTTCTCCATTAGAGTCCTGGGTTCAGAATGATGCTCAACTCCTAGTGGTAGCCTCTATCAGGGGCAGGAGTCTTGCTGTTGGGGACGGTGTCAGGAGGGGGAGTGGCCTTGTATTTTCCACCTGTCCTTTCAGGTTTGCACTTATGTGTGCTTCAGGGCTGCTATAAATTCCATTAGAAAGGCAGTTGTATTCTTTCACATGCTAAGACTTTTACCATGTCACCCCGCTTCTCATCAATGACCGCTGGCTCCCGGTGTACTTTTGAATCAGATACAAGATTCTCCTTCTGACCTTTAAAGCCTTCCACAATACCACCCCAGAATATCTGTTGTCCCTGATCTGATCATTAGCTACATTCCCTTTATGTTAATCAGTTACATTTACCCCCATCTGCTAAGGCAAAATTTTGAATTGACATGCCACTCGGCTTACTTCTGGAGCCAGTTCTCCACAAATTCAAAACTATTCTAAAGACACACCTGTTTTGAACAGACCTTCGGTGCTGGGGGCTAAGGGTGTCCTGGCTGGTTGAGCTGATATGAGCCATAATTGTTTAATGCTCTTTATGCTGTTTGGTTGCTCTTGTCTTTCCTATCCAAAATGGTGTTCCTTTCTATTTGTTACTTTTTACCTTATTTTGATTTGTATTTTGAATTTAAATTGTAAACCACCTTGATTGCATGCAGAAGGGTGATGTATTCAACCCAATAAACCATAAACCATAGAGCTTTTAAATCCATGAATAATCCCTTCTAAAATGGGGAATGCACATCGATATATTAGGCCTGTCCGTGCCCCTCCCGGTTCACACCCTAACCACCAGGGCCAGCGCTACCATTAGACGAACTAGATAGTCTCCGGCCCTCCAGGGGTGCCCATGCTGCTGCTCTCGCCTCTCTCCAGGACCAACAGCAGCAGTAATAGCTGCAAACAGCCGCACAGAGCTTACCTTTAAGCTTCAGCGCTGTGGAGTTGTTTGCTTCCGCCCCTATCTAACTCCCAATGCTGACTTCCTGTTTACACAGGAAGTCAGCAGCAGAAGCAAACAGCCTCACGGGTGCTGAACCTTGAAGGTAAGCTCCGCGGGGCTGTTTGTAGCTATTGCCACCGCTGTTAGTTCTAGAAAGAGGCGGTAGCGTTGGCAATGGGTGGGGGAGGGGGCGTAAGGGATGAGGTTCTCCTAGGATGCCTCATCTCCTTGCGCTAGCCCTGCTAACCACGCCTTCTGGAAATCTATGCTGGGTATGGATGTGCCATGTAAAGAGCAGCTTTCTAAAATCACTATTTGCAGATGTAGCTGATCTACACATTTAAAACCTGCTATTTACATGTGGAGATGATTCTAAAATAAGGGCCCTTATTAATTTAATAACACATTTACAGCCTGTCTGCAAGATGGATGATATCACACAGTATCTAATGTCCAAGATAAAATATCGCTGGAGTTTGTTTTTTATCCTCCTGCCGCTCTGCCTGTCCAATGCCATCTCTGGCTGCCAGCACAATGGGGCTGTCAATCACAGAGTAATACTTCCTGTATGATACAGGAAGTAATTTCTTTGCAATCTCAAGTCTGGGTTGGCTCTGGCTGCCAGAACTGTGCAGGACAAGCAGCGTGCTAGGAGTTTAAAAAAAAAGCTCCCAGCCTCTGCAAGGAATTTAAGGGTGTTGCAGTACCTGGACAGGTGGAGGGGCTGATGCTGGAAATAAGGGAGAAGAACCTCAATCTGATCCTGGGGCTAGGGAGCTGAAATGGAGCTGGGGGCAGATATGAGGGATGGGAGAAGGAGGCTGGGGGCTGATCGGAGGCTGGAGATGGCAGAAAGGGGCTGTTGCTGACACTTGGTGGGGGTTGCAGAAGGGGGCTTGGACGAGAATGGAAGAAAGGGCAGATAAGAGATGGGGGTGGACGAAGGGTTTTAATGATAGGGCTACAAGTAGGGGACTGAGGCAAGGGGCTGACAGAAGCTGAGTGCTGACAAGGGGGTAGGAGAAATAAGGGGGCTGGGGAATGGAGATGAGTCTGAAGCAATGCCTGGGAATGGGGGTGAAGGGAGAAGGGGAGAGAGCCTCAGTTGCAGGGGGAGAGGATGAGAGTGGAAATGGAAAGCTGGTAGGAAGGAGAGGTGTGAAGTACTGAGGAGCGGAGCTGAGAGGAGAGTGACAGGTAATATCAAACTGTGAGTGGATTTGCAGAGGAAAGAGAAATGGAGACTGGGGATGAAGGTGAACTATCAAATGTCGGAGAGATGTAGAGAAGAAAGGAAGAGAGGAGAAGATAGAAGAAACAAAAACAAGACTCTGGGAAAGAACTTAGATAAAAATTGACACTAGAAAAGCAGGAAGGAGAAACCGGACCCAACCCAATTAGTAAAATAAATGCTCATACAACAAAGGTAGAACACATTTTATTTTCAGTGACGTGACACTTGTGTTATGCGCAGTACAGAAGGGGTCGCATTTCTGTGCACAGACTTCTCAGGGCTCCTATTTGCAGCTTGTGGTTAATTACTTTGTATTTCGGGCTCTGTTTGTATTGTGCAGATGTGGCAGACGTGAGATATTCTGCTGGCGTTTGGTTTCTGTGTATGAATCTTTAGCGGTCTGGCCTCCAGCTTTTCCAGCAGGCAGTATGTCGATATTCTAGGACAACGATTCTCAGCCCGGCCCTTGGGGCACACCTAGCCAGTCGGGTTTTCAGGATTGCCACAGTGAATATGCACCAGAGTGCACGCAAATCTCTCTATCTCATGCATATTCACGATGGATATCCTGAAAACCCGATTGGCTGGCTGGGTGTGCCCCAAGGATCGCCGTTGCCACTTGAGTCCTGGACCTTGGTGCTGTTTTAGTGAGACAGATTTTCAGTTCAGGTCTGGAATGTGGGTTTTTTGCAGGGTTTGGCCGTTTCCAGAGTGTTTTACTAGGGTAGAGTTTGAGTTGCTGTAACTGAGGTGACTCCAGAATTCGTGTACTATACACATTGTACTTAATGTATGAGCATGTAATTGTGCATTTCTCCTTTTCTGCATGCTTTATAGATCAATAAACATAATGCTTAAAACCTCTTTTGGGTACTGGAGCTGAATTCCATATGGCTACAAATTTCTCTTTTGCTATGTAACTTCAGTCCTAATAATAATAGTCCTAGGTGGGGTGGAGGTAAAAGCCTATGGATATGGCACAGTTTTTGGTCCCTTTAAAAATGTTCCACTGTAGTCACATCATTGGAGGGGGGGGGGGGGCGGGCGGTCTGTACCTGTCCAGCCACTCCCCACTCTGCACCACCTCTTCTGCTCTTCCCCTCTGCTGCAATCATCCACCGCCTATGAGTAAAAGGCCCCACCTAAATATTTTTGAACCTCTAAAGCAGAGGTTCTCAGCCTGGTCCTTGGGACACTGTATGCAAATCTCTCTCATGCATATTCATTGTGGTTATCCTGAAAACCCGACTGGCTAGCTGGGTCCATAGGACCGGGTGGAGAACCAACCCCTGCTCTAAAGCAAACTGACAACTATTTCTGCTTTTTGTAAGGAAATCAAAAACAAACTTTTCCAAATACAACAGCCCCCCTCCCCCCCCCTGCAATCTCTCTTCTATCTCAAGCTTTAAGGCAGGGGCTTGAGCTGCTCTCAGCTTTTCCTCAGGAGAATTGCTGGGAGGGGGGGGGGTGCAATTTTTCAGGGAAGGGTAATTTGTGTGAAGTCAAAAATTTTCATTTTGCTTAGTTTCCTGTGTCATTTGCAGGATTTTTCGTTTCATTTTGTTTCGTTCATTTTTGTTTCAGTAGCATGCGCTATTCACCAGGAGCACGCACTATTGAATGACAGGGCGCTCTTCTGACACTTGTTGGTGAATAGTGCACACTATCATTCAGCAGAATGTGCTGTGGAAGAATAGTATTGTGCAATAGTGCGTGCATACATACATAATTTATTTAGTATACATTTGTATACCATTTGTATACATAATGCATGTATTTGTGTGTATGAGCATAAATGCATGCATGATCCATGTTTGCAGGCACTGTTGCTTGATAAGTGCATGCTACTTGACACATAGCATGCACTATCGGGCAATAGCTTGCACAGATACAAACTTACAGGCCAATGCAGAAGGCCAGCACCGACGTCACACACCACTAGCTGTGTATGCATTTTCATGGTGCACCAATAGCACAAAACATCAGCACTGGCATGCAGCAAATAAGCTCTGTGCAAAACTTTGGCGTAAAGTTGAAAGGATGGGAGTCAACGCATGGGCAAACAACAAACGCTCTACAAGTGGCCATGTGTGCAGGTGCTTAAATGTTAAATGCTTCCATTATGTGCACAGGATGTGTAAGTGCTTTTGGCGCTAAGCCTATAATAATCAACACTATTTCGCCCAACATTTTTTTATGAAATCACAACAAAGAGACCTAACAGTAAATATAGAGTAATATGAGTCCAAAAACACACAAGGATAAAAAGCAAAAGATATTTGCTCTTGAATGCTGAACTTTCGCTTATACGCTGTAAGATACATGCAGAAAATGTTCATGTCAAAGATAGCTGTTCATTGGTTGTTCTTGTTGTTAAGTGCCGTCGAGTTGGTGTCGACTCATGGCAACCCTGTGGATAGTTGACCTAATCTGTGTTCAGTCTTCATCGGTACATACCCTGAACCAGTCTTTCCCTACATGTGCAAGATGTTTGTCACCTCAGACTAGGCATAGAGATATTGGCGCTCCTGCTGGTTATGTAATCCTTTATGGATTTCTCTGCATGGGACGCAGACCTTATTAGCATAGCATTTTAATATGTGCAGCTTATTTGCATATTGTTAAATACCCTTGGCATTGTTGTGTGCGCATACTTGTGCTATTTACTCACGAGTCAATCTCTTTTTTGCATTTAGTGTGACTGAACTTGTGCACATAAGTTGTAATATTTGTGCATATTAGTTGCGTTATCTGTGTGCAAAGGGCATGCTAGTCTTTCTGCATTGGCCTGGTAGATTATAATCCCTCCAAGGATAGGAACATATCTACTGTACCTGAATGTAACTCACCCTGAACATCTGAGAAAAGGTGTGAGCTAAATCCAGTTCCCCTCCTGAGCAATGTTGCTGTTGTCGTTGTTAAGTGCCATCAAGTCAATGCAAACTCGTGGCGACCCTGTGGATCGTTGTCCCTACCCTTGAGCTTTCTTGGCAAGGTGCAACCAGCAATAGCACACACTAATTACAACGGACGAGAAGGGACAATTTTGTATGTTTCACTTCTGTTTCGGATCGAAAACAAATGCACATCCCTAGTGACCATCGTGGGGGAGAACTCAAGGACCAATAGGGATAGGGAGTTGAGACTTGGGGCTCTAGGACCCCTGGGAAGTCATGTGGAAGCTTGGGATGGATGACCCAGATCAAGAGAGCATAAAAGAGTGGGAGGGTAAAATGAGAGTCCATTCTTTCTCCACCATTCCCCCTTCCCCAGCGATTCTTCATTCCCAGCCCCTTCTAGTAGTTTGTGAGGATAAGAAGGTGAGTGCAAGTGAAGAGAATGACTGTCTATGTGCTTGTGTGTGTGAGAGAATTGGGAGGGACTGGAGAGTGAATTTAGTTCCTGTAGACAAGCTGGAAGTGGTCCAGAGAAAGGGAAACCAAAATAATAGAGCGCCCACTGCTTTTATTTACTGTAACAGTTTGTCGGTCCACTGCCTCGTCCCTAAAAATCCCACAGGCGGTTCTACATGCTGCCACCCGCTTGCTCATTGGATCTCAGCACTTTGATCATGTTGCTGCCACTCTGTGCGCCCCACATTAGCCACTACTACTGATCATTTGTATAGCGCTACAAGGCGTACACAGCACTATACATAGCCATATGAGAGACAGTCCCTGCTTCTAAGAGCGTACAATCTAGTCAAGACAGACAGCACATCTGGGGACTAAGATATATCTAGGGGAATGGTAAGGAAACACATAAGAGATAAACAGGGGTTCAGGATCCAAAAGCAGTCTCAAAGAAGTGACTTTTCAGCCTGGATTTGAACAGGGCCAAAGGTGGAGCCTGATATACTGACTCGGGTAGTTTGTTCTAGGAATAAGGAGCAGCAAGGTAGAAAGATTGACGTTGGCAGTGGAAGAAAAGGGCACAGATAAAAGGGATCTGCCAGAAGAGCGGAGTTCCCGAGGAGGGGTGTATTAGAGAGGAAAGGTAGTGAGGAGCAGCTGAATGAAGGCACTTATAGGTCAGTAGTAGAAGTTTGAACTGGATGCAGAAATAGATAGGGAGCCAATGAAGTGACCTGAGAAGAGGATTGATATGAGCATAGCGACACTAGCAGAAGATTAGCCATGAAGCTGAGTTTTGAGCAGATTGAAGGGGAGAGAGATGATTCAGAGGCAGACCAGCAAAGTGGAGCTTGCAATAGTTCAGACAGGAGGTGATTAAAGAATGTATAAGGGTCTTAGTAGTGTGTTCAGAAAGGAAGTTATTTGGCACTATAATGGGGCATATAGAATATTACCTGTCCCTCTCCAAAGGAATTATCAACAGTCCCCTTTTAAGAGTCTGCAGCCCAGAGTTCAGGGCTGGGAGAGTGTGGCTCAAAGGGAGAGGTTAAGAACCCAGCAGGCTGCAGGAGGTGGAGAGAGGTCCATGGAGCCAGAAGTCTTTCCAAGGCAAGCCGTGCAAAGGAGTTCTGAGGTAGGAACTTTAACCAGGACTGGAGGAAGGGCCAGGAGAGCCAGCTTGTGGAGGTTTAACAACCTGGAACAGAAGTAAAGCTGCTTTTGTTTTCCCTGAATTGTTCTTGGTTCTGAGTTTTGCTTTGTGGAGGTTTAACAAGCTGGGACAGAATAAAAACCGCATTTGTTTCCCTGAACTGCTCTCTGGCCTCTGTTGTAAAGAGAACCCCTTTGCACTACATGCCACACTACCACAGGCACATTAAGTGTATGATAATGCTTGTGCCAATATTCAAAGGAACTTACACATTTAGCAATCATCAAATCTCCTGTCCTTGAATTTTCAGCAGCACTAGGGGTGTGGCTCATTCAGAATTAAGATTCTATAGGTCTGTCTGGCAAATGGACCACGTGAGATAAAGAAACCAACCCTGTGTTTATATATAAATTAGACTTTATTGCTGATAGAAAAATAATGCAGATATAGAATAAATTAGTTCTCTGAGGTAGCAAGTTATGTAGTTCTATGATTGCAGTTACCAAGACAATGAATCATTGTTTTAGCAACCAACATCATTGATTCACTCTGCACTCAGTCGTACAGGAGAATTTAGACCAATACCTTAGCTTTTGCCAGAAGAACAATTGTGACTGGGTCTGAGAAGTCGTCTGTCTCCGGAACGGCACAAAGTCCAAAGAATGGCAGTATTCCAACGCAGGCTGCAGGCAGCCCAGCCGAGCAGCGCAGTAGCACAGCTTCAGGTCTGTGAGAGATATTCACTGCTTTCCGAGGTTAGCCTTTGTCCTTGCACACTGTCTTTTGGAATGAGAAAGACAGGCAACAGGGCTAGAAACTGCATAATCAAAACTGCCAGCATCTGCACGTCTAAAAATGGTCCCTAAGTGCCCAAAAGTGTCCAAAAGAGTGTCCAGAAGTCCTGCGTTCCTCCGTGCCCAGCGTATAATCCTTCGTCCTGACCTCCTCATCATGGCACGGTGATTGACTGATCTCAGATGCTGTATGTCATCTTCAGCGAATCATGTAACATTTGACAGGTTGTCCTTTTCCAAACAAAGGTCCATGGTGCAAGAAAGTTGCTGGTATGCAAGTCCATACATTGTTGCAAATGCTAGTACCAGTAGTACAGTCAGTACAGTCTGTGGATGAGAGAGAGTTTTCTTGCACGTAGTCATAAACAATAACTTCTGCTGTATGGTACATAACCTTGCAGAATTGCTTGATCTGCAGCTTTCAAGCTGAGACATAGCAGAAAAGGAATCCATCTTGTTTGGTTCAGGTTTTAGTTTCTGAGCAGGCACCAGTCCTACAGCACTATAAGAATAGTGCTGCCAAAAACTCCCTGTAAAGACTCTGGCAATAGCCAGACACTGCCAGGATGGGGCAAGCGCATTCTGTTTTACTCCATGTACAGCACTGATATTGAGCTACTATCCATTTAGCTAAGCAGTTTAGGCCAACAAAAAGACGGCTCTGGACTGACCCACTGAGCTATACATGTGCAGGGTCGTTTTATAACAGGGCACCTCGGATAAGAGAGAAAGCAGTCGCTTATAACGCTTTATAAAATCCTAGTGTGAGAGGCAGGGATCACTCATTAAAAGCAGGCGCGAACATTTCCACCTGCTCTATAGCACGTGCAAAGTACATGTGTAAACAAAGGTATTTTATTATCAAGGGGCATACTTGTAAACTCCACCCATACCTTGCACAGATCTCCCCCCCCCTACACACACACACACACACACACACACACATCTACTGGCAAAGTAGTTACTTTTATACTGGTTGATATTTGATAAGAGCAGTTTACATGCATGTACAGCCACATTTGCACAAAGATTAAATTACAAAATATGTTTACTGCCCCAGCAGATGAATTTCGCTGCTGTGTGGATGGCTGCTGATGGCGAGCATTCGTTGCATATATTCAGCGCTACCACCTATCCACCCAGCAGCGCTGGATAAACAGATTTTTCTAAACAACAATTCAGCATTTAAAAAAAAAAGTCACCACACGTTTGAATATTGACCCAGCTATTTCTCAGTAGGAGCCAGCTCTACCTTTGCGGGGCAGTGGGTGAGAGCTGTTGGTGGTGGTGTCTGTGCGACTTTACCGTTCTGCCAAAACCTACCATCAATCCTTTTTGATAGCTGACCCAGTGATGAACAACAGTTTCATTAGTCACCAATTTTAATTGACTTACATGTTATTTTAACATATTATTTTATTGTATATTTGCTTTGGTGTCCTGCGCTGGGTTTTTTATCAGCGGTTTTATTCATTATTTTTTCATGTTTGCAGAACAAACGATGGTTGAACCAAAAGGAATTTTAAATAAGTAAATAGAGCCTTTCCAAAAGCCATAGGAGCCGACCTAAATTGGAATATTCCAGAGGAGAGGGAGATTTTACAGAGGCATTCAAATATCTCAGAGTAGTTAATAACATAAGAAGCAAATATTTTCCATAGGAAAGGCACTCTAGAACAAGCGATCATGATATGACACTCCAGGGGAGAAGATTCAACAGCAGTGTAAGAAACTATTTCTCCCTCTGCCACGGCTTTCCTCTTTTCTAACTGCTTTCCCTCGTCCTCCAATACCTACTGTGGGCGCTACACTGAAACCTTTTCAGCCAGGAGCCAGGCACCAGACCTCTTCTAGGAACATGGCAATCATAGGTCCTGAATCTAGCCACTAGGTTTTGGCCTTGAATGATGACCACAACGCCCTCACCCTTCCCGGGGAGGGGGGTGGTGGCAAGGAGATATGATTTGCTGTTTCCACAGCATCCCATGCAGATGCAGAAAATGGAAGACCCGACTTAGGGATCGAAATGGGAGCCTTCCATATAGCACCGCCACTGAGCCAGTGGACACCATTTTTCATACCGTATGTTTATATAATTATTTGTATGATAAAGGGTTTTAGTTATGAATTTGATTAAAACGTGTCAGATTTCTTCTGATAATTCCGGATTGTTTTTTTTTAAGTTAATGTATCTATTAGATAAACAATGTGACCCTCAATATCATAAATCAGAACTAATCCTTCCTGAGGTAGACTGTGCTGACTCAGGTATGTTTTCTGACTGCAGGTGAATTTCCGGAGCTCTTTCAGTAAATCCATCCCAGTGCGCGGCTTGCAGAAGGGGCTACTGCAGGACTATCTCCTCCAGGATCTGAAGGTCCCTCAGAGTTATGAGGTGCGCCTTACTCCCATCACTATCTTTGGACCTGGGGACTCGGCCACCCGCATCATTCGATACTCCCAACGTAAGTAAAATGTGCTGTCATCTCCATGTTGGGCTCAGGTGTGTACCTGCGTCTACCTTGCTCACCTCACTGCTCTCTTTAATAGTCTTTTCTTTGCAGGCGGCTGCTTCCATCTCTCAAATGTGACCCTAAGTGCATTGATTTTCAACCCAATCCCCAGTGAAATTGCATGCCAGTCTATCTTATTGCATATTCACTGTGGATATTCTGACTGAAACCCAACTACTTGGGCACAACCCAAGGACTGGTTTGAGACCCACTGGTGTTGAGTATGAGAAGGTCTCTTTTGGCTGCTCTGGGCCACAGGCTTCTGCACGGGATGCTATTATAGAGTGAGCAGAAAAGAGTAGAGAGAGAAGGAAAATGTTAAGTATTTTTAGTCCCTTAGATTGTACATTTATGGGGTTCTTGCCACTTTAATAATGATCTTTCAATGTCTGTGTGTACTGGGGCTAACAAAATTCTTGAAGGACTGCTGGTACGCCTGCTCTCCCTCCCATCTCTGGATTCCCTTTGAAGGCAGCATGACACACCTCCATCCCTTTGTCCCCACAACTGCAACATGCTGCGTAGGGACAGCTTTGAAAGAGGTAAGCTCACTACCCCCACACCTGCCATGTGCCCTTTCCTCATGGAAGCACAGGAAGATAGAGGGGGCTCCAAGAGGCCATGAATGAACCCTTCTTTCATACTGTCCCCACAGTATGTACCGTAATTCTTGCTGTTCTGGAGACGGGAGAATATACAAGGATGGATGATGGGGGGGGGGGGGGCGCGGAGGGGAAGCAAAGGTTGTTTGAAACTTAGATTGCAAAGACAAGTAAGGAGCCTAAGACTTGTTTAGTTTTCCCAGTTTACTTTCTGTAATGTTGCAGACCCTAGCACTGATCTCTGGGTTTCCCTGCTATTAAGGATCCTCCATGCTTGTCCTAGGTTTTCTTGACTGCTGTTATTGACTTTGTCCTTACCTCCTTATTTGGGAGGCCGTTCCACCCCAGTATATAATATTTTATAATAGATGCCTGGAATGCAGCCGTGGAATTCCAAAGGGCATGGGATAAGCGTAGGATCCCTTAATGGCAATGAGAAAAAAGCAGCAGGCACCTTAGTTCAGAACAGCAGCGAAATAACATTGTGCTCCAAAGACAACATGGGGTAACTTATGCGGCGTGGCAGTTGATAAAGGGCACTTATCTGAATGGGGTGATTTTCAGCCGCTATCCGGCTATATCCGGATAGCTTGGGGGCCTACGCTACTATCCAGAAAGCGACTTAACATTGCCATTATCCGGATATGTGTCTGGCTGGCTTTCTGTTCCCTTTCTAGACTGGCAGCCATATTGGTCTCAGAAAGACTTTTAATGGACTAACAAAAGCAAATTGCTCATGAATATTGCAGTAAATGAGCTTTGGGGGCTTCAGAGATCCCTTCTACAGATGTTTCTCCAGGTTGAAGAGAAGAGAAGTCTTCTAAGCACATTTTTCATTTAATTAGCATATGAAGATGGTTAATTACATGAACAATGTGTTTCTTTGAGTACAAATGTGTCTCTTTTCTCAGAGCTGAAGAGACTGCATAAACAGTTGTGTCCATTGGGTTTGGCCATCTGCTGTTTGTCTTGTGCTATCTAGTCCTACCGAGTGGCTTAGGGATGGTACATACTAAGGAGCAAGGCTGTAAAAGCTAAAAAACTATTTCCTTTTGAAATGATACTGAACTGAATTACCTAACCATGTGCCCTGGGGATGCAATAGGCATTTTGTAGGCTGCCTTTTCCACAGATGCCGTTGCGAAGGAAAGACCAAGCAGAACAGACCTTACCTCCAGGCTGGAACTCATGGCAATAAATCTATTTTTCCCATTTGTGTGGGTGGATGAGCATATAAATACCTATGTATAATCCAACACCAGCTACCCCATGTAGGTCTATAAGAGGCCACAAGAATCAAACTGATATGGATTGTCTGACGCATTCTGGACTTGACGCCGCAGAGCTGCTGAGATGCCTGCGATGGAGAGTGAGAGAGGTTCTTTTTTTCTACCACTGTATACGGGCAGCGAAGCAGACGCCTAAGCCTTCTCAGGCCCGAGCCTAGCTCCAAAGTCCTTTGAAGATGGAAATGTTGTGAACTAGTCTGAGACCGGCACTGGAAAACACTGTCGTCATTGATGCCACGCGTCCAACTGGTACGTGATAGAAGAGCTCCGATTCATCTGCAGGACCTAGTAAGCTCTGATGGCAGTGAAAAATAGCAGTCTAGATATGCGACTGATAAACGAGCGCAAGTCATAAAAAAGTCTTCAGAGATACTTTGCCTTTTTTACCACCAGACGTTTGCCTTTTTTGCCATACATTGCTTTTGCCTTTGTGATCTGGCAGCCATTGCTCTCGTGGCCAGCACCTACGATTTATTGCAGGCATACTGTCTGACTGGTGCTCACCTATCTAGCCCGGCACCAGCTGGTTCTCTGGTAGCCGGAGCCAGACCAAAGAAATCACTCCTTACCTGACCACAGAGCGGCACCTGCCTTCTGGACCGGAACTGAAGACCGGCTCCAATGTGATCCTTCTTGTGTTCACACGCTTGAGGGGAGCTAGATAACTTCAGTTAGTCTGGTAAGTGCAAAGCAGACCTTGTGATGTATTTGGTATTTAGGAGGGTTTTTTAGAGCATTTATATTCATTTGTATATTAGTTTGTGTAACATAGGAGCTTGCTGGTAACAGAAACTAAGATTGCCGCTAAGAATGACAACCTCATTGTTTTTCCAAGTACTGGAATACTTTACTTTTGCTAATAAATCACTGCAAAATGCGACACTTCAGCTCTCTTATCGCCAGGCAACCAGTGAATTTCCAGCAGGGAATGTACACAACATTGTCCCTACACAATTATATTTGCAGTAAACCCCACATCCACCCCCCTTCTCCATGCATTTTAATCCTTTTCCTTCCACTCCTTCTATTACGGTACTGGCCGCACCACTGGTGTATCAGGAAAACCAGCGGAGAGAGGTTATGAACCACATCACACAAGGCTAAATATCCAGTTTATTCAAAATGGCCTGACAAGGCCGTGTTTCAGCAGCCTGCCTGTGTCAGCAGTTCAGAACTGTGTAACAAATAAAACCACACACAAACAAGTTGAAAAGTGCACACGTATAGTGTGATAAAGCGCTGCATTTCCCCTTTCCTCCATTCGCAAAGCTCAGCATGTCTGTGGGAGGTTTGATCGTGTGTCTCAATAAGGCAGCAGGGCATGTACGACTGCAGGGGCATGTGAGGTGCGTTTGTGTCTGTGAATCACTGGTATGATCTGCATCTCTATTTCCACAGGGAGAGTTTAGCTGTTCGTGAAGATGGGATGTCAGGTGGTGTGTGTGTGTGTGTGTGTGTGTGTGTGTGTGTGTGTGTATATTAGGGAGGTGGACGTATTTGTATTGGAGAGTGGGGGTAGGGGTTGATGTGACTATTGGGATATGATTGTCGGAGGGACTGAGGAGGTGGTGTGTGTATGCATGTGCCGCGAGGCTGTGTGTGTGTATCAGGAGACTCTGTGCATGTGTGGTTGTGGCATGTAAGTTCTTCCCTTGCACTTTCTTCTCATTCTGCTCCTACTCTCTGTCCCTTCTATAGCCTCCCTTCCATCCAACTATGTATTTCCCCCTCGCATCCACCTTTGCAATATCTCTCCTTTCTCCTCCATTCTGTCTTCTTTGCAGCTCCTCCAACCCCACCACTTTCCTTATGCTCCACCCCTTCTCCTGCCATCCTCCTCCACCTCCGCCCCTTCCCTTATGCTCCACCCCTTCTCCGGCCCTCCTCCTCCACCTCCGCCCCTTCCATTATGCTCCACCCCTTCTCCTGCCCTCCACCTCCGCCCCTTCCCTTATGCTCCACCCCTTCTCCTGCCCTCCTCCTCCACCTCCACCTCTTCCCTTATGCTCCACCCCTTCTCCTGCCCTCCTCCTCCACCTCCACCCCTTCCCTTATTCTCCACCCCTTCCCTTATGCCCCAACTTTCAAAAGGGAGACTATGATAAAATGAGGAAAACAGTTAAGAAAAACCTAAAAGGAGCAGTTGCAAAGGTTAAAGACGTACATCAGGCTTCGCTGTTGTTGAAAAATACTATCTTGGAAGCCCAGACCAGCTGTATTCCACGCTTTAAGAAAAGTGGAAGGAAGTCCAAAAAACTGCCAGCATGGTTTAAAGGTGAGGTCAGAGAGGCTGTTGTTGCCAAAAAAGCATCTTTCAGGAAATGGAAAAAAGAGCCAAATGACAACCTGGAAACAACACAAGCACTGGCAAGTCAAATGCAAGGCATTGATAAGGCAGGCAAAGGGAGAATTTGAGAAGAAGCTTGCTGCGGAAGCAAAAACGCGAAGTAAAGACCTTTTCAAGTACATTCGTAGCAAAAAACCTGTGAGAGAGTCAGTTGGTCCATTAGATGATAAAGGGGTTAAAGGAGTACTAAGAGGCGACAAGGCGATAGCGGAGAGACTGAATGAATTCTTTGCTTCAGTCTTTACTGAGGAAGATGTAGGGATGTTACCCATGACTGAAGTGGTATTTAAAGGTGCGGAAGAATTGAAGGAAATATCGATACATCGGGAAGATGTATTACAACTATTAGATAAACTGAAGAGTAGCAAATCACCT